>JAYJMB010002595.1:0-15099 GCA_036873735.1 Pouteria campechiana
CCATCAAGTTTTGGACCATCAAGTTTTTGGCACCGTTGCCGGGGACAGATGGAAGCCATCAAGTTTTTGGCCATCACAAATCTTAAGTAATTTTGACTCTATCTTGGCTTCCACATTTGTCTGATTTCAGCTCCATTTCATCTCTGCTTTTGTAAATTAAATTAATCTTTTTGTTGCAGACAAATGTTAATTATAAGTAATTTTTCTGACTTGCCCGTGGAAGAATTTGTCTGAATCTTCATGAGGCAGATGCTATTAGACACTAACTTTATCTATAAACAATTTGCTTGATCACTCATCGAGGCTTGAGCTCCATGATTATGATAAGCGAATTATATTCACTTATATTACAAACTTATTTGCTTGTTAATCCTTGAGAATTTCTAAGTTCTTCACATGTTTCTACATGATTTTTATAGGTGTCTAAGTTCTAGAGGTAATGAAGTTAAATTGAGGACATGAAGCACAAATCGAAGCAAGAATGAAGCAATGCAGCAAAAGTGGGTAGCAAAATGGGCACTCAAGCACCCATTACCAGTGCTCAGGTGCCTGAATCAAACAAGTTGAAAGTTGTTGGTAGCATTTTGGGTACTCAAGTGCCCATTGCCAGTGCTCAGGCACCTGAATCGAATAAGTTCAAAGTTATTGGCAGCAGTCTGGGTGCTCAAGTGCCCACACATAAAAGTGGATTTTCGAATTTCTGCGGAGTGCTTATCTTTCCACTTATTGGACTTTGTTTAAAAGTTTTTTTTTTGGATTAGGGTGAGGGGACTTTGGAGGAGGCACTTGGAGGTTACATTTCCTAAGGGTTTTGAGAGAGTTTTTGAAGGAGGTTTTGAAGGAAGAAGATCAACTTGGAGATCAAGGGGTCCGAGATTATAACCAAGGAGTGAAGAGCAAGCTGAAAAGGGGGAAGACATTAAATTATTTTGGTTTTCATTATTTTCCTTCCTTATCTTTTTGGTTCATCTTGGGATTGAAGCTATGATCATGTTGGAATTTTATTGGTTTGATTTATGTTGCATCATGAGTGGCTAATCTCTCTTTTCCTAGAGGAGAGATGAATTTTATGTTGAGTTCATAGTGAAATCAATGACTTTCTTATTTGGCAATGCAATTAGGTTTATTTATGATATTTGGTGTGTAAGTTTTTCATTTGATTTATCATCCATTAGATGATTTTGTAATTAGGGTTTGACACTCGAAAGACGTAATCCTAATTAGGATTTAAATATCACAACATAAAACTATAGATGTCTTCGGAAAGCTTTTATGTTTTATGAAATCTTCAACAAAGAACCATAGATATTCATGCATTCTTATTACTCAGATTTTTATAGGGATAACAAAATCATGGTTTTGAGAATAGATATTTAATCTATTACTTTAAAGAGGGGGTTAAGTAAATTGGGATTCTCAGTTTATAACTTATGCATTGTTAAATCAGATTTGAGTTGAAATTGACATGAATGAAACATAAAGGAAGTCAATCCTCTAGAATTTCCATATATTGATTTATTGGAGTCAAAGCTATTATGTTCAATTTTTAGCTAAGATTTATCTATTTTCGGTCATCTAGATAAAGTTGGAATTATCTATAATGATAGCTACTGAAAAGTTGAAAGACATAATCCTCGTGGTTACCACTCACTCATCAATAAACTATAAAACTTGACTCCGTACACTTGCATTAAAAATTTTAGCAAACAGGCTACAAGGCTACAAATTACTTGATGGCTTCTTTTCAAAGTTTCAGTACCATTTTTTTTTATCATACTTGTCTTCTTTGGTCAGTGGATTATGCTTGCTGATGCATTCGCTATGTATGTCATCCACCGTATTCAAATTGCTTCCCTGTAAGTTTAGACCTATTTCTGCAATGCTTAGGAACACAATTGTTAGTACTATACTTTTTCATTCATATGTGTTGGTCCCGAAGGTTAGACAAAACCTAAGAGGGGAGGGATGAATTGGGTACTTAAAAAATTATTTCTCAAATCCTTTTAGGATTACTCTTCCCTCTAGCAATCAATCACTTAATCAACACATGCACAAAATAAATAAGATATGGGGATTTTGTAGTGGTTTGAGTAAACACTCTACTCCAATCTTCCAAGAGCACTTTTTTCTTAGTGTCTTGGGTTTCACTATTCTTAATAGCAAAAATACAATAGTGTCCTTGACACTCTTGTAGATTCTAGCTCTAGTGGGCATAAATAAGTGTCCCTGCACTCTTTTGGATTTTAACTCTAAGTGGGCATAAATAAGTGTCCCTGCACTCTTTTGGATTTTAACTCTAAGGGGGGTAAAAAAATGTCCCTAACACTCCTCTGGAACTGTCCTATATGCTCTTCTAAATTCTAGCTCTAGAGGGCGTGAATAATTAGCTCTTGTCTGCACTCAAACAGTCATGTATCTTCTTGAGTATAGTCTCCACCACTAGCTCAAAGAACTTTATAAGAAATGAATATCAAAAGTTTAAGCATAGGAATTTCTCAGTAAGTACAGGAGAAGGTTTCTGAAAGTCGAATGTAGAAATAAATGATCTTCCCAAAGGTAGTTGAGAGCCTTCAAAGAAAAGTTGAGGAAGGTTCAAATGCAAGGCTCTTGACTCTTGAAGGATTGCAGAAGGTTTAGCTCAGATCGGTAAGTGCTCTTAAGAGGTTTTTGAATGATTTTCTCAATACTTGTTTAGGTTCTTCTAGCTCCAACAATGCTTCAATTATAGTTGCTCTAAATTCGAGTTGTTGGTGGTAGGTGAGGTCCATTAATAATAGAGAATGTTTAGATTAGTATATTTTGAATTCTCTGACTTTTGCTTATTCCTCATATGCTGGAATGACTACAGTGCCAACCTTGGAAAAGATGATTTCTGGTTTCTCAATAAGCTCTGGTCGAGGTATTACTGCAATGGCTGCATCTTTCATTAATACAGAAAGATCATTATTAATGCTAAGCAAAGACTAACAATTCCTTCTGATCATTGCTCATCTTTTAATTATGATGAAGTATTTGTTAAGCTATCTAGAAGACAAAGTTCCTTAATCTTTGTCTTTCGTAAGTCACAGACGAATCATCCTTTCTATTGCTACAAGAAGAATCAACTATTCAATTTCTTTGTCTGTTGCATCGTAGAGGCATAGATGTCTTGTTGCTTTAGTGTTTCATCTGTTGGGTTTGTCTATTGTAAGTAACAGATGAAGTGTTGAATCGCAGATGGGTTTTCTTCACGCTTACATTTGATGGAGTATTTCTCTACTTTGTCTATTAACGGCAAACTATCATTGTCGAATTCTTTATTCTACCAGATGCTCCTTGCTTCCTCCTCTTTGTCTATTGACGGCAAATGATCATTGACGAATTCTTTGTTTTGCCAAATGTTCCTTGCTTCTCCCACTTTATCTGTTGACAACAGATGATTATTAGCTCACTTATGATAAACAAAGTTTCTGCTCTGCCATACAATTCTTACTTCTTTGCTTTGTCTGTCGATGGTAGATGATGTTTTTGTTCTAGTAAAAGGATCTTCACTTCTTCCAACTTTGTCTATTCTCATCAAATGACCATTGGCATAGCTATGGCCTGCTTATGATAGATAAAATCTATTATACATACTGTCTTACATCTGTCAGATATGATTTTCCATTTTGATAGACGAATGGAAACAGTCGAGCCCTTTTCACTCGTGCTTTGTCTGTTGCAACACTTTGTCTTTTGCTTCTTTACTTGCTCAAGCCTTGTCACCATGAAATATATTTTCTGTGCTTATTTTTCTACATGTTAAAAACTTAATAACAACCATTAGTACATAATCTTTAATCAAGTTTTGTTTGTCATCGAAACCATGCATTAATGTCAACATTCTCCCCCTTTTTGATGATAACAAAACTTGATTAAAAATTATCTCATAAAGGATAATCTCCCCCTAAATGTATGAAGATAAAAAAATGTTTGCAATGTTTAATCATTCCACAAGTTCTCATCTTCTGATATTTACTTATCATGTTTTATATATATTCTATATATTCTCCCCCTGATTATTTAGAATGTATTCTCCCATTGATTAGTTAAAAAGTATGTAGTTTTATATTTCCTTTTTGGGATAATTTACATATTCTCTCCCTCTTTTTATCAGAAGCAAAAAAAAACATCCACTCCTAGTAAGTATAGGGCAAACATAAAGAGATAAACAAAAATATTATGCCATTTCATTTTAGTGCAAACAATAATATAGAGCATATTGGCCTACATATAAACATTCTAAGTTTGGGGAGATGAAGAGAGAGAGATTGTTGTGAACCCAAAGAGGTTGTTCATAAGGTGCGGGGATGTGCACCCAAAACTATGAGAGGTTTCTTCAAGTTTGAGAAACGAAAATTTTGGATGGTGGATGGGAAGATGAGGAGTTGGAGATGGATGTAATATACTTGTTTGTTCCATCCTCCTCCTCTTAAAACACCCAAGATGATGGTAACTTATGAACCAGGGCTATCTGGCAGAGATAAGGTTGATGAATGATATCAACAAAGCCAAATTTTGAAGAGATGTTTCTGAGAGAATGGATGGAAGATTAGTGAATACAAAAATATTATCATCCCTCCAGGAGAACAACTGAAGAAGTGACATTTGATTCTTCAGCCCCCACGATGTGCTTGTCTTCTCTCTATGATTGCTTCTAAAAAAATTTTCTTTGAAGAATTTTATCTTCATGATGTAGAGAAAGATTATGACTTAAGGGTTAAAATAGATTGAATGTGGGGGCTAAACAAGGTATTTGATGTGATTTTCCAAGTAGGGAAGAATAACTCTTACTAAAATAGAATCAAATGTGATAACCATAGCTATAAGTTAATTCTAGCAAGAAAAAAAGTTTACTTGACCTCAGGAAACAATCTTCAAATGAAGTGCGAATGAAACACTATATGCAAATAGCTTACTTCATCTAAGACAAAGTTTTAGCCTTAAGACAGCATATTCAATGTTACAATTTCAAGCATAGAAACATTAGAGATTTTATTTTTAGATCATCACATTTGTCATGCCTAATTCTCCTCTAATGTTGTAGAAACTTTCTAATGATAGTGACTTGATAAAAATATCAACAAGTTGAGCACTTGTGGGCACATATTCTAGACATGTATCATGTTTTTTAACATGATATCTAATAAAGTGGTGTTTGATTTCTATATGTTTAGTTCTCGAATGTAGGATAGGATTCTTTGTCAGGCGTATGGCACTAGTATTGTCTCATTTAATGGGTATGTCTCTATAGCTTAGTCCATAATCAAGAAGTTGTTGTTTCATCCGTAGCAATTGAGCATCGCAACTTCCAGCTACTATGTATTCAGCTTCTACTATAAAGAGAGTAACATTACTTTGTTTTCTAGAGAACCATGATACTAAACTATTTCCTAGAAAATGATAGATTCCACTAGTACTTCTATCGACTTTATATCCTCCAAAATCAGCATCAGAATATCTAATGAGTTCAAAATCAGTTCCTTTGGGAAATAAAGTCCTCGATTTGGTGTGTCAACTAGATACTTAAAAATTCATTTTACTGAAGTAAGTTAAGATTCTCTAGGACTGGACTAAAATCTAGCACATAAGCCTACACTAAAGAGAATGTTTGGTCTAGATGTAGTAAGGTAGAGAAGAGATCCAATCATACTTCTATATTGTTTTTGATCTATGAGTTTACCTTTTACATCCTTGTTAAGCTTTATTGGTGTGCTCATTGTAGTGCTTGCTGCCTTAACTTCTTCCATTTTGAACTTCTTTAGCATCTATCTAGTATATTTGGATTGACAAATATAATTTTCATCATCTCTTTGCTTGATTTGCAATCCAAGCAAATAATTTAATTCTCTCATCATACTCATTTCAAATTTAGCCTGCATGATCTTTGAGAAATCTTGACATAGTTTTTCATTAGTAGCTCTAAATATAATGTCATTTACATAAATCTGAACTATTAAGATATCTTTGTTAATATTTTTGATAAACAAAGTAGTGTCAACCTTTCCTCTCTTGAATTTATGATCACTTAAGAATTCGCTCAACCTTTCATACCAAGCCCTTGGAGCTTATCTTAAACCATACAGTGCCTTGGTGAGCTTATAGACATGATCGGGGTGATCATCATTTTCAAAACTAGGAGGTTATTTTACATACACTTCTTCACTTAAATATCTATTTAGAAATGCACACTTTACATCCATTTAAAATAA
Source organism: Pouteria campechiana (assembly GCA_036873735.1). Lineage (NCBI taxonomy): Eukaryota > Viridiplantae > Streptophyta > Magnoliopsida > Ericales > Sapotaceae > Pouteria > Pouteria campechiana. The sequence goes on from JAYJMB010002595.1 coordinate 6,231, forward strand.
CTTAAAGTCCTTATGAGATGCAAAAGTGAGTAGCATTATAATAGCTTTTAATCTAGTTATAGGGGCATATGATTCTTCAAAATCAATTTCTTCTTCTTGTGAATACCCCTTAGCAAATAATCATGCCTTATTTCTTACAACTAGCCCACTCTCATCTAGTTTGTTTCTGAATACCCATTTAGTTTTAATTACATCAGCATTTTCTAGTTTTGGAACTAATTCCCATACTTTATTACTTTCAAACTAGTTGAGCTCTTCTTGCATTGCTATAATCCAATTTTCATTATTTAATGCTTATCGATGTTGGTTGGCTCTATTGTAGAGATAAATGCATAATGACCACAAACATTTTACATAGACGTTCTTGTTTTGACACCATAATATATATATATATATATATTTCCTATGATTTATTTTCTAAGATGAGCACTAATAAATTTCAAATCAGTAGGAGGTTGATAAGGAACATTACCTATTCTTACCTCCTCTTCATTTTCTGAACTATGTATGTCTTCGTCGTTGGTGTCATTCTCTTGATCCTTCAATTTGAGTTTCTTCATATTTGTTGCAGCTTCATCTGCATCACTATCACATTTCTTTCTCGAGATTATATTTTCTTCATCAAATTTAATATGTATAGACTTTTGTACAGCCCATGTTTTCTTAATGTAGACTCTAAATGCTTTACTATTGGAAGAGTAACCAAGAAAGATAGCTTCATCAGTCTTTGGATCAAACTTTCCAAGGTTATGTTTTCCATTATTTAGCACATAGCATAAGCATCCAAAGGGATAGAAATATGAGATGTTTAGTTTTCTTCTTTTCCAAATCTCATATGGGGTTTTCTTTAAGACTGTTCTTATTGTGACTCTTTTCAGCATATGGCAAGCAGTACTAACTATTTCTCCCTACAATCTTTTGAACAGTTTACTTTCATTCAGCATGGTTCTTGTCATTTCTTGAATTGTCTAATTCTTTCTTTCCACAACTCCAATTTGTTAAAGATTTCTGAGGGATGAGAAACTATGGTGAATTCCTGCTTCATCGTAAAAATTAATAAATCTTCTGTTCTCGAATTCACCACTGTGATCACTGTGGATGGATACAATAGAAATTTGTTTCTCATTTTGGACTAGCTTTAAAAAACTATAAAATATTGAAAATGCTTAGTCTTTGCTAGTTAAGAGGTTAAGAGAATTACCTATATAAATCTAGAGTAGTTATCCACTATCACATATACGTATCTTTTTCTTCCAAATATGACTATATCTGATAGTCCAAATAAATCTATATGTAATAGTTCTAGAGGTCTTGATGTAGATACTTTAATTTTAGGATAGAAGGATACTTTGTTCTGTTTTGATAATTAAAAGGATTTGCATATTTGATTTTTGTCATAGTTTAATTTTGGTATACCAATCACGGGATCCTTTTTCCATAAGGATTTAATATTTGACATAAATTATGCCATACCCATGGATCATCCTTGACCACAATTAAGCATTTTCCAACTATATCATCCAGTTGTACTAGATAAATATTTTCATGCCTTTTTTCGCTAAACAGTAAATCATTGTCTATACTGAATACATTATATGCAGATAGTTCAAACAAGACTTTGTGACCCTTGTCACATAATTGATTGATGCTTAGTAGATTATGCTTGAGTCCTTCTACGTATAATATATCCTCTATGCATGTATTGAATAAACCATAAACTTTACCTATTCCCTTGATAAGACCTTTATCCTTATTACCAAATGCTATTGTTGCTCCATCCATTGGCCTTAATTCTTTGAAAATCCGTTTGTTCCCAGTCATATGTCTCAAACAGCCACTATCCATGAGCCATGCATTTCCAAATGTAGCTTTGAGACTTACCTGTATTCAAAGCAATTTTTCTTCTTACCTTGTTGGTACCCAAGTATTGGGTCCAATGATGTTAGTGAAAAAGTGTGTGGTATAATTGTGTGCTTATTTCTTGCATTTTCATCTTATCTTAGCACCTTTTCCTTGCATCTTTTTGGTAAAACAATCATACATCTTATGTCTATATTTGTTGCAGAAATAGCAAATATTTAAAATTCTAATAGATGCAGTATATTCCACTGGTTTATTTATCCAAGGATAATTCATCAGTCTTCTAATATTTGGATAGTTCTCTCTTTTTTCTATGAGATTCATTCCCTTGGACCATCTAGCAAATTTTTGTAAATTTTTATTATCTGATTGTTCACAACCAAGTCCCTTTTTGCTAGTTTGACCAGTCATTCTCATAAATTTAGTCACAAACTCTCCTGGATTGGAGAATTAACTCAGCGTTTAATGTTTTCATCTCTTTCTTTAGATCTCCAACCTCCTTTTGTAGAGAAAAAATTCTTTTTGCCAGAATGAAGTTTACTTTGATAGTTGTATCAAAGCATTTTTTCTTTTGAGTAAATTTCTTACTAAGTAATTCAAACTCATTGAAGAGATAGTTGTATAATTATTGTAACTTAGCAAGATTTTTGCATTTGTCATAGGTGCTATTTAAACTTGAAGAGTCGAAGCTGTAAGAGTAATACGAATTTACCTCTATCTCTAACTACGTTGTGCACTGCTCTTTGATGGTAATTTGATTTATTAATTCATTCTCTATTTAGGACATGCAACATATTCTTGCAAGGTGTCCAACTTCGTTGTCACCTTTCTCACTTGAGTTGGTTCCTGATGATTCTTTGTCATTCAAATACATTCCTCTGGATTGGTTTCTTAAGGACTTCTTAAAGTACTTCTTTTCTTTTCTATCATTCTTCTCATTCATATTTACTCTTTCTTCATTAGGACATTCAGAAGACATGTGTCCGATCCCTCCACATCTAAGCATGTAGGGAGATCCTGCTTTCTTTTAATCATTTTCTTTTGTTGACCAGGCTGTCTCCTTGATGAGCTACCTCTGCTGTTTCTCGCAAACTTTTTCAAATTTTGGACCAACATGGCTATATCATCTTCAAATTGTGATGCTAGATCATTACTATTTTATTTGGTTACTTTCAGCTCGTGTGACATTAATGAGCTGATAAGATCACCACAAGAAGAGTGTTTAGATCCTTTGATTCCTTTATTATTGTAATCTTTTGGTTCTATGATTCTAGCAATGCCCTTAATATCTTCATCAATTGTTTAGAATTTATAACTTCTTTTTTCAAACCTTTGAAAGCATTAGTAACTTTAGAAAAATGAGCATACATTTTAGATATACTTTCTTCTTCCTTCATCCTAAAATTTTCTATTTCCCCTATCAACATATTTCTTCTAGTTCCCTTGACTTGTAAGGAACTTTCATAAATAGATACTAATTTATCCTATATATCCTTTATAATAGTGTAAGATGATACTCTATTAAACTCAGATGAGGATAGTCCACAAAATAAAGAATTCATAGCCTTTGCATTATTTTGGACTGAGTTGGCTTGCTCTTTGATCCATGCATCTACTTCAGTAGTGGAAAGAGTGATTTTGACTTTAATAGCCCTCCAAGATTCCATATCATTGGCTATAATAAATTGATCCATCCTTAACTTCTAGTAAGCCAAGTTAGTTCCATCAAATAGTGGTGGCTGGGAAGATGATTGCCCCTCGGTGAATATTTGTAATGAAGATGATAGTTTGCCATTGCATTACAACAAGTGTTTATGTAGTTTGCTTTGATACCACTTGGTCCAGAAAGTTAGGCAAAACCCAAGAGGGAAGGGGTAAATTGGGTACTTACAAAATTATTTCTCAACCCCTTTTAAGATTATTCTTTCCTCTAGCAATCAATCTCTCAATCAACACATGCACAAAATAAATAAGACACAATGATTTTTATAGTAGTTCAAGTAAACACTCTACTCCACTCTTCCAAGAGTACTTTTCTCTTAGTGTCTTGGGTTCCACTATTCTCAAGTAGAAATATAATAATGTCCTCAACACTCTTCTAGATTCTAGCTCTAGGGGGCATAAATAAGTTTCCTCAACACTCTTCTAGATTTCAGCTCTAGGGGGCGTAAATAAGTGTCCCCCAACAATCTTTTGAATTTTAGCTCTAGGTGGCATAAATAAGTGTTCCTGATACTCTCCTAGATTCTAACTCTAAGGGGTGTGAATAATTTTTTCTTATCTGTACTTTAGATAATTGCAGCTCTTCTTGAGTCTAGTCTCCACCACTAGCTCAAGGAACTTTACAAGAAATGAATATCAAAAGTTTAAGCATAGGAATTTCTCGGTAAGCACAGGGAAAGATTTCTAAAAGTTAAATGCAGAAGTAAATGATCTTCTCAAACATAGTTGAGAGCCTTCAAAGAAAAGTTGAGAAAGGTTAGAATGCAAGGCTCTTGACTTTTGAAGGATTGTAAAAGGTTTAGCTCAAATTAGTAAATGCTCTCAAGAGGTATTTGAATGATTTTCTCAATACTTGCTTAGGTTCTTACAGCTCCAATGATGCTTCATTTATAACTATTTTGAATTCGGGTCATTGGTGGTAGGTGAGCTCCATTAATAACAAAGGATGTTCTGATTGGTGTATTTTGAATTTTGTGACTTCTGCTCATTCCTCGTATGCTGGAATGCCTACAGCGCTGACCTTAGGGAATATAATTTCTGATTTCTCAATAAGCTCTGGTCGAGGTATTACTGCAATGGCTATCTCTTTCATTAATATAGAAAGATCGTTATTAATGTTGAATGAAGATCAATGATTCATTTTAACCATTGTTCATCTTTTACTTCTGATAGATGAAGTATCTATTCAGCTGTCCATAAGACAAAGTTCCTTCATTTTTGTCTTTCGTAAGTCATAGAAGAATCATCCTTTTTATTGCTGTTAGATGAATCAACAGTTCAATTTCTTTGTCTATTGCATTGTAGAGGCATAGATGTCTTGTTGCTTTAGTGCTTTGTCTGTTGTAAGTAAAAGACAAAGTGTTGAATCATAGATGGGTTATCTTCATACCTTTTGTCTAATGGAGGATTTCTCCACTTTGTTTGTTAATAACAGATGATCATTGATTAATTCTTTATTCTACTAGATGCTCCTTGCTTCTTCCACTTTGTCTATTGATGGCAGACGATCACTGATGAATTCTTTATTCTACCAGATGCTCCTTACTTCTTTCACTTTGTCTGTTGACAATAGATGATTATTAGCTCACTTGTGATAGACGAAGTTTCTACTCTACCATACGATTCTTGCTTCTCAACTTTGTTTGTTGATGGCAGACGATGTTTCTGTTCTACTACAAGAATCTTTACTTCTTCAGCCTTTGTTTGTTCTCATCAAATGACCATTTGCATAGCTTTAGCTTACTTATGATAGATGAAATTTGTTATACATACTATCTTGCATCCGTCAGATATGATTTTCTATTTTGACAAACGAATGGAAACAGTCAAGCCCTTTTCACTCGTGCTTTGTCTATTGTAACACTTTGTCTTTTGCTTCTTTACTTGCTCAAGCCTTGTCACCATGGAATATTTTTTTGTACACATTTTTCTACATGCTAAAAACTTGATAACAACCATTAGTATATAATCTTTAATCAAGTTTTGTTTATCATCGAAACCATGCATTCATCTCAATAATATGTTGTTACTCATCATCAAAACTTGTTTATTTGACACATGCACTATTTTGTTCAACAATTTCATCATGAGGCTTAATGGGCATGATTGAAACATGTAATATATAAGAATATCGTAAACCATGTGTGAGTTCTATATATTTTTATTTTTCAGTTTAATTATTTGAAATTGGATTGCATGGCCTTGTATAGCATCTCATTATGAATCATGACAATAATGGGCATGGTTGAATTGTATGGTATATGAGGATGATATGAGGATGTTTTGATGATTGAATATTAAGGAAACATAGGTATGAAAATGGCTAAGAAATTAAGATGGTTGAAAGAAGATACAAGTGAAGAAAGTGCATTATAGAAAAAGAAGGTAGTCATTTGGGCGCAGCAGCGCCACCCTAGCCACAATGCCCATCTTGTGGGCAGCAGGATGGGCACCATAGCGCCATTGCTACTGCAACGCACGAGTGTCTTTTTGTATGATTATTGCATGGTTTCTTGGGGGACTTGGTGGGGGATTTCTTAGAGGCTTTAAAAAGGGGAAAAGAGGGCATGGTAAATGACATTTGTGTGGGGATATAATATGGACATAATAGTGCCTAGGTAGCACAAATATGTTATGACTATGATAGTGTTTGGGTGGCGTGAACATGCTAAGAGTATGATAGTACCTTGGAGGCACAAACATATAAAGATATGATACAAGACCCATGGGGAGTGGATATGCCTTTGGTGGCATGAAAATGATGTGAAACCTATAAAATACATGATTTGTAGAAATTGGATAGTGATACCTTATCATTCATGAGCATTTCTTGATTTCCTCAATAGATGTAGGTGGTGAACTTATGATCCCTATGTTGCAATGAGGGCAGGGTACCATAGAAGGCAGTAATAGAGCTATTCCGGACCTGACAACATTCATAACTGGGATTATGGGTATGTACCAATTGCACATCGAAGAGGACCAATTTTACATTGAAGAGGGGAAAAAGTGGCGCCTCATGTCTGGTAAATTCATTCTTGGTAATGATATTAAAACAACGAATGTGTGTAATTGAGGTGGCCTTAATGATAAGGCTGGTTATGGCAGTGGTATGGAAATGGGGATGATATTGGCCTTGATAATGATATAATGATGATGAACATGCACAGATAACAATGCCTTAATGATGAACATGCATGGATAACAATGCCTTGATAATAAGGTAGTTTATGAGTCTTGATTATGAGAATGGGTTAACAATGAAACTACATATGGATTTAGTTTGTGAAGATATGTGCATCACAAGCATGTGGACATTGCATGTTATGGAACTGCATGAGTATTTGATTTGATAATAATCTTCTAATGGTTTATTTACTATTATTTATTGCTTTACCTATTTACTGGGTTCGCATAGACTCACCCTATTTTATTCATGGTTTTAGTTGACAAGTCAGAAGATGGAGCCCAACATGGACTTGGAGCTCATGATCTGGGATAGGTTGTGACCCTTATGTAGGCTTGGTGGAAATAAATGTTAAAATTTTAAATTTTGACCATGTGCAATGTATATAAGTTGTAAATTTAAAAGATTCAAACTTTATGTATATAAGTCATGTATAAACTAATTGCATTGACAAATCATAATAGTAGAATGTGTGTGTATCTTAGTATTGCCATTTGTCATCCCAATGCAACTTGCAATTCTGAGCAATGTGCGGGTGTGGATTATTAGGTATAATGGTGTTCATGAATGCATGAGGTTATGTGGAAATGGGGAGACTCTGCATGAGGTTCTCCTTTAAATTGTAATTTGGTTGTAACCTAAAATGAGAAAATGGTGCGGCACTGCCTTATATAGAAATCCTACCCAAAAACACCTTTTGTTTAGGAAAAAAAGGGAAATTGGTGGTTATTTCATCATGTCGGGTTAAATACCTCATACACATGGGAAAATGTTATTCCAAGAATATGCTCTTCATACGAGCACATCTTTTTGGTTGCCAAAATCTAACAAAAGAAACTTCCATTTTAAAATTCCAAAATGGTGTTGAAAAATCAGTGGGAGTGCCCAGAGGGACGGAGTACTAATCCTGGGAATGAAAAAAGAGAGATAAAATTAATATTTCTTTGCAGAAGCACCAGGATGTTCGGAGCACTAGAGACATAGTGGAAACCCAATGATTAGAAGCTGAAGCGTTAAATGATAAAAAAAAAATGGGGAGTGTTGTTTGAATAAGTAAAGTCACCATGAAGAGTCATATCGCTTTAGAAATAGAAATATGGTATTTTATTAGCTCTTAAAAATAGGCACACACTGAGAGTACATGGTATAAATAAGAAAGCAGTTTCATTTACATTAAGAGTATAGTTAAAAGTGATAAATTATGTCATAATACAAACAATGCAAGAGGCAAAATTGGAAGGAAAAAGTATAAAATCTATAAAATTTTATTTGGTTAATGCATCAATGAATGCCCTAAGCTTAGTGATCTGATGTTATGCCTCTACTGGCTCCTCCTATGGGCTTTTACTTAATTGAGAGTCACCATGTGACCAATAGCATTCTCGATAAGGCATTGCTTGACCACTTGGAGTGATGAGAGGGCTGACCTTTACTGATTTTCAAGGCATTTGGTCTCCCAATGTAGATAGAAAACTTCATTGTTATAATTTGAATCATTCTTTGAAATGGAACTTTGTGGGCCATCTCTAAAATATCCTTAGATTATTAAAAAATGGCAACTAAGAAGATGGGTGGGAACTTATATAGACCACTTGGAGTAAATTTCCATCATTGAAAAAGCTCCCCGGCATGAAGCATTCAATGAAGGCTAAAAATAGATATGCATCAATGCCAGTACATGAACCTACATTTCACTAAGGCTGTGGTGCAAAAATTAACAAAGCTCCATAAAAACAAATATGGAAGAACAAGTGGACAAGGAAAATAGGTTCCACCATATGTCCTTGAGGGGGATTAATGTCAGGGAACTATAACATGGAATAAACTTTATAGTTGGCAAATGTAGCACCCCGCCAGCCCACACCACCCCTGGCCGATGGTTGCTACATATTGATACATGAATGTGCTGGCCAATATATAATTTTTAAATAAAAATTTCAGCAGCACCTCCCCCAAGATCGAGTAATGTGAGGGAAAAAGAACCACCTGCGCAGCATACCTGATAAGCATTTCAATATTATAACATATAAGAACAACTAATGTTTATCATTTATTTTATTTTGTTTTTCACTCAAAATTTATATACATCCCATCAAAATA
>JAYJMB010002596.1:0-15097 GCA_036873735.1 Pouteria campechiana
CCATGAGAGTTCCTAGGAGATTACCACACAACGATTGTCAAACCACTCTTACCAGGAAGTACTACTGACATATTTGACCAAAAATGAGCATAGTTTGTAGGAGCAAATCTATTTTCTCCCATGCCAATACTACTTTGTTTATGCTTCCACTTCTTAGAAAATCTGTGCTTGGTCTACGCTCTGACTTTGTGAAAAAATTCTTGACTTCTTTCGCTTCCTGGAGAATCATGATTTAATGTGCTGCTCGGTTTATGTTTTTCTTTCATGGAAAATCCGCTATTTGGAAAAATATTGACTTGGTGTGCTACTTAGTTTATGGTTCCTCTCCCTCATAGATTGCAGCACTGGGGTCTACTTGGGGTGCAGTAGCAACTCGAGGTGCTTCCTAGCATATTAGTAGGGATTGGATAATGCAAGAGAGGTCAAGCAGAGCATATTTTCTGGTACACCTTTAAGCAGCGACTCTTATACGGGAGCTTGTGCTAACTTGATAGAAATGTGCACTAAACGGGAGTAATGCACTCAATCAGATAGGCATCTCGATGCGGAAGTAGAAGATTTCTGGGACGCTTCTATGGAGCTGCCGGGTCACAGGATTGTAGGGAGCTCGTCGTCGCTTCTGATTTTTGTTAGCCTATCGGATTCTATTTTTCTTTGACCTATTTAGATCAAAGAGTGAGAAATCAATGAGAAAATAAGGATTCATGAACTATATAATTAGAGTCCTTAGAATTGGTAACCATGTAGTTGGGTTCCCACAGACGACGCCAATGTTTGGGTTGTTCCCAAATAGAATGCTGATCTGGCTCTCGAGAAGATCCCACTTAGAATCCTGCAATATAGAGAAAATGTCAGAGGGCGCCGGGGGTGGTCCCGGCATGGGCACTCCGACGCTTAAGTCAGATAGGGGCCTTAATAGGGGGTGTGAATAATAGAGAGAGAGAGAGAGCCTAGAGAGCTTCTGTCCTGGAGGTACATACCTGAGTGTATTTATAGATGAGCATGGGTGTGTAGTCGGGATGCATATGCAGTCTGTACGCAAAGAGGATACCCAATCCTCCTAGAAAATGGGCTCCGTAGAGATAACTACTGACAGTCCCATGAATATTGGATTGCGCAAAGTTAAGAAATAGAAGTCCCTTTTGAATAGGGATTCCACATGGCAAAGCGTAGCCTGACGAATTAGGTATTTGTGTTAGAGTTCCCTAACACCCATGTAGTTTAGACTACCTATGGTAAATGAATTCTACTGATACAATAATTGAACATACCACCCAATTTAACCCCACCAAAATAATAATAATAATAATACAAATTTTTTGTTAACTCTATTGTCACTGCCATAATTGAATGGGTGTATACAATCATAGTTTTTTATGTATTCTCCCAATACCTTCTTTGAACATGGCAGCCTACTTGTATCTAGCATAGGAATGCTTATCAAATAGGATGCTATCATGATTTATCAACATAACAAACTATCTGAGAGTTTTTTCTCTTAGCCATGATCTAGAATTGGATTTCTGTTACCAAATACCTCTCAAAGGTTGAAGACATGAAAACTACTACAATGCACTTGAACTGAAGAATAATAAAGCCTCTAGCTACTCTAATGGTTTCTTACTTAGTTACTAGATGAAAGCATAAAAGATAATTAGAAATTTGTGACAAGTTTGAATCAGAAAGAAAATGAAAGGGACTTAGAGAATTAAGCACATCTACAGCATAACGAAGCTTTTAAATATGGAATCATTATAATATAAGCCCCCTAAGTTTCCAATGAAGATGATTTTAGAATCATATGTGTAGAGATAAGTATAATAATTTACTTGAATTCAGTCAAAAAACCATGGTTGGCAGAAAGGATGCATGGTGTATTCACCATAATAAAATTGTTCCACACACACATAAATGATCCTACAAGGTCTACTGTGTCTAAAGTTCAGATAAGGTTAAAGCTCTAAATGCCCAAACCATAATTCATGTCAAACGTGTACACTATTCATTAAATACATTATCCCACATTAGGCCTTCAACTCAAAAATCATCTCAATCTATAACTTGCATGGGCCAAAACAAAGGAGACACTTAAAGAGTTGCTCTTGGTATGTGGAAAATTTTATACTTGTTTATGAGGCTATGATTCATTCATTGAGACAATTTATCATGTATATCTTACTTAGATTAGTAGGGATTTGAGAGGTAGGTGGACTACTAGTTGCAAAAATAAGGGTGGAACTCTCAGGATTGTGACAATTTCTGAGTTTGATGAAGGTGGAGGAGAAGAGGATGGGAAATGGATTGCCGGGTAGACGCTTCAGGGAGTTACCTGGGCCAAATATGTAGCTCCAAACCCAAGCAATTAGAAGTGACATAGCGCCATACTCTAGCCAAATAATTGAATATTTGAAAATTATTCACAAAACGGAATAATTTGAATAGTCAATGTAGAAAGCTCTCATCTATAGATGGTAAGAATCCAAGCTTGTAGTGATAATCAACAACAACTAGAAATCAAAGAGGAGAAAATTTTAAAAAGATGCTAAAAAAAGACAGGGCATTGTTGGAGTCTATTTCTCCTTCTTTAGGCTAGCAAAAGACGACTTTCACTTCCTCTAGCTATGCAAAGAAGGGGGCTTTTGGATTTGGGTTTTCTTCACCCTCTTCTACTCATAAGGAAAGGGTGAGGGCATGATGGAACTTCTGATCCAAAACTCTATCATGATAGAAATTGATAGTTGGGAGGGATTTCTAAGACTCTACAATGAGGGATTTCTAGGACATTACAATGTTCAAATTAAGAGGGAAAACGGAGATGAAGCTGCCATGGCCAGAGAATATAACATTCAAGAGGGAAAGAGGGCACGATGAAATGGAGAGGCCATGATGGAATTTCTTGTTTGAAAAGCTATCATATTAGGGTTGGGTTTCTAGAAAGGGACTCAGGGAGACAACGTCCTCATCAAGGCAGATTTAGTAAAACCTAGGGTTGGGTTTTGGGAATGAAGCATCCAAAAAAGAAGGTGGGGAATCCTATTCGCGTGTTGCCTACATGGGAATTTACGTTGTTGTCCCTCTACTTCTCTCTCAATCTAAACCATCTATTACTAACGTACGGTGGATGATGACATTTCTATTATACAAGAGTATACAAACATGTGTAGTGTATCTTTTCCCATGTTCATATTTGTGCATCCCATCATCTTTAGGTTGTTATTTAGGATTCAAAACTTTTAATTCTTGATCTTAAAAAGAATTTGTTAGAAAAGTTTCAATTATAATTTTTAATATTAGGCTTAGAATTTGGGCAAAAAATTATGGTTTATTCATTTGTTATAAAAATTGTTTAGCATTTATTCATTTTTCTTACCTACAAAAGTTTACTTGTAGAGAAGACAAATTTTGAAAATTGACTGGACCATCTAGTTGGGTCTGATTTTAATGACATTGATGTTAAATAGGGTACATGTTCAAGTTAGTCAAACAATGGATAAAAATAAAACAAAAAAATATTAATTATTTAAAGAGAAAATAAAAAATAACAATTAAGAAAACAAAAGAGGTAAACATCATGTTCATTTATTATTTTATTTAGATTAAATTCAACTATGTGCTTAAGTTATTCGAACACACTTTAAACTATCAATGTATATGGGATTTGTGTGAAAGTCATTATTATTTATATATTTAATTGGTCTAAGATTAGATGTAAAATGAACTTTTATATTGATTTTTAAATAAAATATGGTCAGATGGAAATCACCTTAGTTGAATCATTTAATGAAGTGTTTGTTTTGGGTAAGGAAATGGAAAAAAGAGTAAAGATGATGTCAAATTTGGAATAAATAAAGTCTAAATAAATAAGAGGTATTGAATGAAAATATAAAATATAGATAATTATAAAAAAATTAAATGTGTCATGGTAGTTACATGTAAAATCATTGTCTTGGGAAACAAAATATTTTTAGAAATAGAAATTTCAATTTCCTTTCACCTGAATTAACGGCCTTTAAAAAATAAATATTTTAGCACTTTTCTACTTTCATGGTAGACATATTTAATCAATGACGTTGTTTTTTTAATAATGTTAAATTGAAAATAATAAAATGCTTTTGATTTCATGTATAAATACTTGGTGCACCTTTCTATCTAGCCTCTGTGGTGGCGGTGTTTATAAATCGGCATAAGCCAGCATTGAAATGAAGTCAAGGGATGTGTGCAAGGTAAAAGCAATTTCCCGTGCTTAAAAGCATTATTGTGGATTTTAGGTATTGTTTGGCTAGATATTATGAAGCACTTTGTGTCACTGTAAAAGTTGAATATGTGCATTCTGGTAGAAGCACTAATTTAGTGCCTTTCTTGTCAGCTTCTAAGTTTTTTGATTAAAAGTTCAAAATAACCTTATTAATATTTACATGATTTACAAAGTTGAATAACCATCACATTTAGAACTTCATCAAAATATGTATATTAAATGCTTATTATATATATGAATAAAATATATAATATATACTTAATAAAAATATCTATACAAAATATATTATGAAATATATAATGTTAAATACAATATAATATATATTTATTATGATATGATGATATATAGGAATATATAATTGTTGAGTCTAAGAATTTGGTTTTGATGATTAACAAAACTTGTTTATGATTTTATTTAAGTTAAAACAGGCTGTTGAGATTCTAGTATCAAAGGAGCTTTAGAGAGGATGCAACAATGTTCAAAAAGACGTTTGAAGGCTCAAGAGGAAGACTTCAGAGATTCATAAATTCAAGCTTTAGAGTTATCTTCAGAGCCACTTCAAATGTTAGACGGAAGCTTCAAAGGTTAAAATAGAGTCGTTAGGAGGAACAACACTTAAACGAACTTCAAAGGATTTGAAAGGGAGTTTCAGATGCTCTGGAAACATATCTGTTGAAGATGTTGGGGACATCAAGCCTTCAAAGGCAGATGATTTACTTCAGAGGCTCTGAAGTTACGTGTGCTCATGACTTTAGTGAGACCTTGATTTTCAAAGGCTTTGAAGCAGTGAAATGAGTGCGGAACTAGGCAGTTTACAAAATGCACCTACAATAGTCGAAAATCCCTCCAAACGTGCTCGCTAGAAAGTTTAAAATATTATAAATAGAAGTTCAAATGAAGAAAAAGATGACTTTTAAGTATGTTAAACACGCATCTAATATAAGAACTCAAAATTCTAGACAGTGCAATCATTCTAAGAGGCTTCAACGAACAAAGTACTTCAGAGCTACATTTTATCACATCAAAAAAGAACAAAAAGTACTGTAATTCGGTTTATTATATATTCTTATTTGAGATGTAACTGTGCGTACCATTAGGCTTCGATATAAGCAATTTTTGTACAAGATTGTATTTGTATGTTGAGTTTTTGGTTAACCCTGAAAATCAGTTAGGGAGGTGTTGGTGATCTCTGGAAGCAAATATTATAGAGTTTCTAGTGAGCTCGTGAAAGTTAACTTGTAAGAGTTCTTGGTCAGCTTGTAAAACCAAGGAAGGTTGTTTCTATAGTGGATAGTGGAACCCAAAGTTGAAAAATTTTTGGACAGTGGAGTAGGTGCTAAGGGGCCCCGAACCATTATAACTTTGTGTCTTTACTGTTTTTATACTTGTGTGTTTCCATTGTATCTTATTTCTGCACTTGGACATATCATCTGCTTTCCTCATATCGTTTGTATTTTAGCTTTGCCATACAACTGCATATCATAGCAAGCTAGGGTCCAACAATAATAAATAAAATATATAATATATGCGTCTTAATAAATATATAATTTAATATATATATATATATAAATTAAAATTTTATATTATGTATATAAAAAATATTTAATATAGCTAATATGTTTCTTATCAAAAATACATGAAATATATTTTACCAGCTAAATGAGTTAAGCTAAAAAGTATTTCTATATGTCATTTTTGGTGATTTTAACATCTAAAAGCACTTTTAGTAATTTTAGCCAAACATACAAATAATATCGATAGTAGATTTTATATGACAAAGCCAAACACTAAACAACCTTTTACTTTTTTTGGAAACAGAAGCCAAACACTAAACAATTTTTAACTTTTTTTGAAAGCTCTGTTTCCTTGGCTAAAATTTCACGGCCACACGGACCCTAAGCCCCTTAAACAGGCCAGCAAAGCTCTTGGAACGGTTGCATAGACGACTGAACGCAAAAATGCTAAGTGTTTCATGCTTTCGTTCCACGCCTAGCACCATCTCATCTCCTCTATCTCTTCCAAAGGGATTCCTCACCCGCAGCAGCAACGGGGATGCCCGCCCTGTGAAAGTGCGTCCTTCCTCCAACCTACATTTCAGGACCACATCTCATCTACTCCGTCCCTGGAATTATAAAAGCTTAAGGTGCCGAATATTTCCATCCTCCTTGACGCAGGTTTCCCATCAAAATTCCGATGCCTTATGGGAAGCTCCGTATTATGACAGTGACAGCGATTATGAAGAAGAAGAAGAAGAAGAAGAAGAAGAAGAAGAAGAAGAAGAAGAAGAAGATAGTTCTTATGTTAAGAAGACTCCAGAAGCTATCCGATACGAAGAGGGACTCCGCAAAGGTTTTGCCTTATTACTGTTTTCTTTTAGATTATGTCGTCGTCTTTGTAGGTGGTTCTTACGAAGTTGATATTGCCTTAACTGATGGGGTCCATCTTTGCTTGCTGCAGCCACCAGCGACTGCTTAAGTTGAGAAACTGTAAATTCCTTGTTTGATAAAGGCATTGATTAAATGGAAAAATACAATAATTCTCAAGTTTAATTTGCTATTAGAATGTCATAGGTGTGTGCATGTAGGTTCTTGGGTGGTTTGTTTGGTGGAGAATCATCTCTGTTGGAATTTCTGGTTTGAAAGTGATACTCTCGGGTTGCAATGATATCGTAAGTCTGTTATGCTCTTTGAGTTGTTTTGAAAGCTTTTGATTTGACAGTAAAGTGGTTTCCAATCACTTAAATGGAAGCTGGCTGGAAATTTAGGTGTTTGGTTTTCGACAGTGAAGAGCTCTGGGTTTAATTCTTGTGATGGTTTTGCAAACTATCTTATTGCTTTGGGATCATATCTAATATGTTTCTTTATGTATAGATGAATTTTGAATGCTGATCTCAGTTAGTTGAGAGAACGTTTAGAGGGCTATGCTGGATTTATTTAAATTATAGCAAACATATAACTGGCCTAGCGACAAACCTAATGTTTACTAACATGATTACTGGAACACCATTCATTGGGAAAAATGATGCTTCCAGTGATATCAAAGAGCAACCTTTTAATTTTGCAAATTTTTTTCCTCGTACAATGAACCCTAAAGGGATTGAGAAAGGTTTGCGAATTAGTTGGAATAGGCATTGATGATGATGGTTATGCTGGTAGTGGTGATGACTATTATGCTAAGGACAATGAAAACTGCACGTGAGAAGAGTTGATTGAGCCATCTGTGCATAGTGATTGTTGGAAGATTGATTAGCATGGCAACAAAAGTGAGGATATGGTTATTGGCAACAAATGCACACCCTAGAAATCTTTGCAACAGGCTGCTTTTAACAACTATTCAGTCTAGTCACAATTGAGCCATAGATTTGAAGATGTGAAAGACCTGGAGTGTTTTGCATCACAGTTTGATCTAATAATCCCTTCTGATGGTAGTTTTCATATGTGTCTCAATTTGCTGTATGTCTAAATTCTATGCCATTAGAAACAATTCATCTGTGTTTGATGAAAAATATCATATGAGTGAGGTGGACCCTGTGAAATTCAAGGGTGGTTGCCCTTCTCAAATATTTCCTTTGCTCTCTGGCCATCTATTGATGGTCGGCTTGATTTTTGGGCTAAGGCCGAAGTCCTATGTGACTGTTGTGATGGTTTTGGATGTTTGTGTGGCATCACGAAATGCCTTCATTGATGGTCGGATCATAGAGGATTCATTATTGGATGTAAAATCATGGAATATTTAATCCAACACCAGGATTTGGTAAAACAGCTTGGTTGAAAATTTGAAAATTGATAGTTTTCTCCTAATATACTGGTAATAACACCAAATAATCAATAGGATGCTTATGGATTTATCTACAGGCTAGGATTGGTTTTGCGAACTTTGAGATTCCTTACTGAATAAGGTATGAACACTATTGAAAGTAGCTAATTCTGTAGTCTTCAGTGCATTTGATGTGATATTGGATGCATATGATTGCTTCGCTTTTGTCATATGGCAAAACTTTGTTCTTGATGCCTGCAGGATTTATCTACAAGCTACCAGGTTTGCCAATTTTGAGATTCTTAGTAAAATGCGAACAATATTGAAATCAGAAACTACTACTGTTGTCTTCCATGTATTTGATGTCATATTGGATACATATGATTGCTTTGCTTTTTTTTTTTTTTTTTTTTTTCATATTATAGGATTTTGTGCTTTATAGTTTATACATTTGTAAGTTGTCTCTTGTTAAATTTGATGTTTTGTGTTACATATTCATGCCTCATAACATCGCCTTAATTTTATTTTTAAAATTCAATTGATCTCTTGATGTTCCCTAAAATCTCTTTAGGAAGCAGGATTGTTATTGTCAAATGTTAACCACTCGACACTCATCCATTCATCCATTTCTAGCAAATATGCACCTTATGCCTAATGTTATGAGGAGACAAATAGAATACCCAAGGCATTTATATTTATACTTATATATCATTGCCTAAGGCAATGTTGATAAACATGCAGATTACAAGGCTTGTGAATGCAGGTTTGAATGCATACTTGGGCATCATGCATCCATACATGCATAGATATGAAGATGCCCAAGTATCCAATGGTCATACTCATACATACACAATGTATATACATAATTATCATCTTTCCAAATTTACATGGATGTATATACATATAATATATGCAAATATACATAATTATATACATTTTTTTATATTAAGTATTCATATTATGGGCATATAATAAATGTGTACATGTATATCCAAAAGCTACACAAATATCGAACTAATACATGAGTCTCAATGATTATAGAGGTAGGGTGGTTGCATGCATAAATTTCTCTATATCAAGGGTCTTTGGTTTATCTCTTGCAACACTAATAACATGTAGTTGGGGAATGGACATTGAAAACCATAGTGACATGTTAAAATTGACATCCCTTTTTAAGAAATAAGTGGGTTATGCAATAATATATGGTAGACAAGTGGGACATGGAGCCTTTTCATTGTGAGATGGGACTATTCTAATGCAAATCAACTTATGAGTGAGTTGACTTTGGTTTGATACAACAAGGGAAAGATGTGCCATTGTATCAAAGCTTGACATGGTGGAGAATGTCAGTTTGCTATGGCAAGAATACCGAAAGGGGAGGGGCGAATTTATATTCTAAAAATTCTTCCCAAAAGCAAGTTAAGAATTAAAAACCACTAGTTGCTAAGTAGTTTGCAAGATTCACTGCCACAAAGGAAGATAAGCAATAGATAGAATACAATGTAGGAAACAAGCAATGCACACACGTGATTTTTATAGTGGTTTGTGCCACCCCTTGGTGCCTAATCCAATCTTCCAAAGTCTAGCCTTTTGACTTTAGAGTGGACCTCCATGATCCTTGGAATCTCCGTTATGCCTGTGGGAGATTGTCTTCCTAAAACTATAGGGATCCTAGATATGGAAGATTAGCTTCCTCACATAGATGGGTTTTGACATAGCCTAAACGCTGATGTGTCTTTCAATGGCTTCCTGTTTGACTGGTCTGTGTTGTAGTTTCCTAACATGAATAAATTTTAACTAAATACACGTTTGTAAACACATTTTTAAATGCCTTATATCATAAAAAGTATTTCCATTGGTAATTAAATGCATTGTAGATGAATAATGCCTATATTTGTAACAAATATATGAAAAATACGATGATATATTTTTAAAACATTACGACATAATAAATATCCTTTTAAATTATCTAACATGTTTGTTGAAATGAAAATTAACTTAGATCTAAGTATTTTAAATCCTAACTATATGAGCATTTTCAACTAGAATGAATGTATAAAATATACATTTTTTTAAAATACGAATTCCCAACACAATTTTGGCCTCACATGTGCCATCAAATATGTAGTTTTAACCATATTTGAATCCTCCACTAAGGTAAAAAATAGCTAATTTTCTCTTCACTTAACTAAAATCTTGAAAAGAAAAGGAATTTTTAGTTTAATTGTTTCTTCCCTCAAAACTCAGATAAATCTTTATAATCATGCAAAATCTCTAAAAAAATAGTTTTAATTTATCTAAACTACTCCAAGTTTGTTAAAAATGCATTAGAAGGATTTAGGAATGGTGCTTAAAGAAGAAGAATGAGTTATCAAATATAAATGATGTTGATATAGGACCTATGTAGGCCCAATGCACCTTGGCTGATATGGGCCTGCATCAGCCGATACAGGCCACTTTTTTTAAACTCACCCAAAACGCTCTTGTATCTTATATAGGACAACAACTTTACTCTATGTGATATTGGCTGTATCGTATCCGATTTTTAGAACTATGTTGCCAGTCCGCAGAAAAATAGACTTGACCATGGGTATCATGCTAGAAATGTAAAGAGAAAGAAGGAACTTTTTAGTTAGAGTTGAAGAGATACATAAAGATAGATGCATTAAAGCATAGAATTTCTAATTAATGATAAAAAACAACTATAGATAATAAGCTTCTATTTTGTATGTGACTAACTAGCATGATATCAAGTAACGTAATGTAGTATTATCAACCACAAAGTTCATTTTGTTCTACGCAAGTGAAATAAATAAAACAATAAGGCAACATGCACAAGTTATGAATGATAGAAGGCATGTTTTAGCCCTCCATCAGTACAACTATTTAACCATAGGATCATCTCTCACATGTTTTGTAACAGTGCAGCTGAAGTTGAATTAGAGTGTTAAATGGATATGGCCAATGTCCTCTTTATTTCATTTATGATTTCCTAAAAGGGGATTGTGGTAAAAAGGAGGCATTGTGGGAACATGCTGCCTACCACAACTGGCCATTAGGAAAAGGGGGGAAAATGTAGGAGCTTTGATAGTTAGGCAAGATTTTCGTGGAGGCAGTTCTACTACTACATTTAAATTAAAAGGAATATTTTCTAGAGTTGCTGTTGTTGGATTGCATTAAGGGTCATAATATGTAAGCTGATATATTGAAGCTATGTGTATAGCTGTCCATTTGAAGCTTGTGACTGTTGTGGCTATGCAAGTTGTTGGTGGATATGGGTGAATGTAACCCTGCAGCTGGCCCAGTTTTGACCAGTTGACACCTCCAGCTGGAATGAAGGCTATCTATAATTCCACGCTTTCCGCCTTTAATAAAATTTTGTCTATTTTTACATTTTTTCTTTCCTGCATTTCTTGACAATGCAGGGAACATCAAATGCATCCTTACATCTTTGTAATGGTTATGTTTGATGTTGACTAGGATGAGGAAGAAATTAAATGAAAAAGTAATGATCCTCTCAAGGTGGAAGAGAAGAATTTAGGAACATAGGGAAGATTTAGGGAAAAAAGTAGAGATTAGAAGAAACCTAGGAGAGTAGATAAGAAGATTAGAAAGGAATTTGAGCACTTGAGAAGAGGAAGAGAAGAATTAAGACAAAAAGAGAAGAATAGAAGTAATTGTATTTCCAGTCAACTAAAGTTTCAAAAAAGCCTAAAGATGCAACCCTATAATAATAAAAGATCCAAAAATTGTTTAGTGAATCTCTAAAGAAAGAAATTATAAAATGATCCCTAGAAAATAAAAATTATGATCCCAAATTAAAACGAATGTTAAATAAATCAATTCTAATTAAATGTCTTAAAGAGTATAAAATAAATACACTGCAATGTGTGCATCAGCCTATTGTGTTCTCCATCAATGTTTTATTCATTTTTTTACAAAAAACATTTTGTCAATTGGTGCAAGATATATAGAATTTATCGTTGAGTTGATGGTGTCAATGGATATCATAATTCAATGATTCCGAAGATTTCAAGAGTTCGAGTGCATAGTACTTACTGGATCTGTGTTTCCTTCTCTTGTTTAATCTCAGTGAATTTACTATGCTAAGTTTTCAAATTAAAAAAATAAAATCTGCTATTCCTTGTTATGTATGCAATTCTTCCTGTTTAACCTTATGTTTGGTTTGAAGGAAAAGATGTTGGAAAGATTCCAAATGGAAAAAAGGGTAAAAGCTACTTTTTTGATCTTTTTCAGATTGACATGATATTTAACTACTCATAACTAATCTAATTTTTTCATTATTACCTATCTTTCTTTTAATAAATCTGATGTATTTTGTCTCTATTCACTTATAGTTGACATAATCACCCATCTTTTTTTCACCTCTTTTACTTTTCCTTATCTTTTTCATCTTTCTTTTTTCTTAAACCAAACACACTATCTTGCGTTATGAAGTTTGATTGCTTTCATGTATGTGATTATTGTACATAAAGAGAACTTGATATTTTACTGGATGAAATTGACATCTATATACTAGTTTCTATCTCTACTTATTCTAACTATTTATCTTTTGTGATTGTAACAAATCTGGAAGTTTGATTACTAATTGCATCCTAATACGTCGTCTTATCATTCTTAGGTTGTTTTTGGTAATGAGGAAAAATGGTGAATAGTTGCTTGGGTTTGGTCACTGCGACCCCAACTTTGTGAGGAGGCACCTGACAAACTTGTGATCGTAAAACCTACGAAAACACGTATGGGGATTTTTTATGTGCACAGGCATCTCACGTCCATACATGAGCCAAAAATGGGAAGGATTCTTCAAGAGTCTCAAGTCCAAATTTTCCATTTCCACTACCCTTTCACACATTTTGATATAATTTAACATCTTAACTACCTAACAACTTTACTTTTTCTCATTATTACCTATATTTCTAATCATTATTTTTCATCTTTTCATACAAAAGCCTACTTATTTTATCTTTATTTACTTTCTTTCTAATCATTACCCCCTATTACATCACATCATGTCCCTTGCTTTTCCCTTATGTTTCCATATTCCTTTTTTTCCCCACCTCTTTCCCTCATTCCCAAACACATCTAGGGAAAACAAATCTCATAAGAAAGTATCTTGAAAGATGTTTCTTCCAGCTTATTCCTTGTGGTTGGGAGGGGTACAACTCGGGCAATTCTGGATTGGTTTGAGGTCAACCCTAACCCTAACTAAGGTCTAAAATCTCAACCCTAACCCTAATCCAACCCTAACTTTAAAACCTCAACCCTAACCCAAATTCAGTAGGTTGGGTTCGAATTGAGTTCGGGTTATACGGAGAATTAAAAAAGTGATGACTGATTAGAATATATTATGCATAGAGGAGTTCATATCATTAGTAAATCAAGCAACATTACAAGAAAACACAAATAACACCCAACAACAAGAAACTTAAAAATCACAATCCATTTAATTAGGTCTTGACAATTCAAAATCTAACAACATCCTAAGAGTTGCTTAAGAAAAATCTGAAAACCATTATTCAAAGGTATATAATCATCTAGATGGAGAAACAATTGCATAATTAGATAAAATCTCAAGGAACTAATAACTCCAATGGAACAAAATACTGAGTTTCCATACAAATATGGATGATACAATATATGCATGTGACAATCTGTTGCTCTTTCATCCCACACAATTTAAGGTGATGATGCAAGGGAGCCATTCAAAACAGGCGATGGCCGACTCCATACAAACGTCTTGTAGCCTTGAAGAAAGACACCTGATCCAAGAGAGAATTCTAAAATCAGTAGATTGCAAACAATAGCTGCTACCAAAGCAAAGGATTTTGGCAACACAAGAAAAATGGTGTTGTTGCTTGTACATGCAACAGTTAAACTAATCATAATGTTCAATTGGCAGTCTCTTTACTCCACCTAATGGGACTTTAACCCATGCAGTAATTTTGAGAAACTAGTAAAGAGGATTTAGGCACCAAAAAGAATGCAAAAATGGATAGCTATGGACTGCATACATAAATGTACAACAACCTAATGCCAAAAGCATCCATTGCCACAAGAGCCCTACCTAATGTCAATGACCTAGTGTCACCTATGAAAATGGATGCTTTGTATTCATTGTGCATAAGCTCCAGCCATTGATGCTCCGTGCTTCAAAATGCAACACAAGGTAAGAACTCTAGAAATATCCAGTCAAACATACCAAACATTCATATGGGAAAGAAAGTCCAGCATAATGCATAATTTCAACTGCCTACTTCATAAGCACACATGAGAAGAAAGCACAATTATGAAAGGAACTTAAAAAACCCACACATCTAACATGATTTAGTAGAGTCAGCAATATGTCTGTTGATAAATGCCTAGCCTTCGGTAATAGTTAAGTTGAGAAAAAGATACATGTTTTTAAACCCTGTTGGCCTCTATGATTCTCACATTGATCCATCTAATTCAAGGGTCACAATAAAAACAAATTCATGGCAATCAAAGGGTCATCAATTGCAGGCGATGGCCTCCCCATGAATGTTAGCTAACGAGATGGATACAAAATATATACTGCTGCTATTCGATGTAATAGAAAACATGGTGCACATGGGAGTACAGTCAAGTAGCATCACAGGGGATAGCAAGATGCTAGAATCCGAGTGCTTAGAAAGGAATAAACTACGAAAATGGGTGGTGTCCCAGCAGAGCACTGGGCTTCTAATTTTGGAGCCTTTTGAAGGACAGGAGACTGGGGAAGGCATCGAATCAGGTTCAATTGATAAGGAAACTATTCTTGCTTGTTATCCCTCTACTTTATAAGGTTCCCTACCTTGCGAAGAAACATTGTCCACTTTCATCTCTTCATTGCACGGACTTGGGTGTGTGCCCTGCTAGTATCTAGTTACTATGAATACAATCACTTGCTATTTGCGATTACAGTATTTCATGGTTTCTCCTTCAATTTTTTTTTTGGTACGTCCCTTTGCTTATCGAGGGATAAGAAAATGAGGAAGAAATAAATGCAAATGGAATGACGTGACCGGAATTGGTCGCTTTTGGAATGAACCAAAATAATTTCCATTA
>JAYJMB010002597.1:0-58861 GCA_036873735.1 Pouteria campechiana
ATCAATAACATTAATAGAATTCTTATTTAGTGTTAAAAGTAGCTAAAATGCTAGCTCTATTCAGTGTTATTTAGTTAGTTGCATTAAATATTATTATTTCAATTATTTTGTTTAAGGTATCATATTATATATAACCAATTTTACTTTTATCATATTAATATATATATATATTAAAAATAATTTTAATCATCAAACGAATAAAAAATAAATACTCAACCATATAGAAGCAGTTCAATTGACATGGTTAAAATAAATAAAGTAATTTACCTTTTTTGAAATATTATACGCATCAAACATTTTGGCTACGTTTAATGTAAAATGCAGACATTTTGGGTTGGTTGCCTTTATCTAACACTAAATGCAATCGATATTAAATGTAGCTAACATTTTGGTTATAGTTAATACTAAATACAATCATTTTGGGTCGGTTGCCTTTATATAATACTAAATGCAACTAATGTTGGTTGCGTTCGACATCAAACGCAGCTATTATGGGTTGGCTATTATGACTAAATGCAGCCACCTCATAGTAGCTACGTTTGATATCAAACGCAGCCAACGTTTGCTACATTTAGTGTTATATGAAGCCAAATAAAAAATGGTTACATTTAATTTTTTGCAATAAGTGACTTTTGGTGTGGTGAAGTGATTGCTATATGCATGCATTTTTTTTAGAGATCAATTACAATACTATAAGTTGTAACTATAACTCAATATTTATCTTTGGATCTTCATCAAATCAGAAATCTATGACTAGGGTTCCTTTAACTAGCTTAATAATTTTTTATATTTTTTTATTAAAGTTGCTTACATTAGGTTAAACTGTATTAAATTCTATAGAATATCAATTCTATTTAACAAAGTTAGAATGAGCTTTAACTGAGTTTCAATGGGCTTCTTTCAAATTCAATTAAAGCCCATTAAATAGTTCAATGTTTAAAGGGCTTTAATTAAATTTAAAAGAAGCTTATTGAAACCTAGTTAAAGTCCACTAAACTCTATTAAACAGAGTTGGTGTGTTTCACAAAACTTGATTAAACTTATTTAAAGCTTATTAAAGGCCATTAGATGTTATTAACATTTCACTCAGTTTAATAGAGTTTAGTAAAGTTATTTTTAAACTTATTAAAAAATTCTAACACTGGATACCTCTGTCCAATGGATAATAGGACGCGTCCTCGAAGCTTCCTGGATAAATTTGAGAACGATGCTATGTAGGATCCCCTCTAGAATAGAATTCTATATGCGTAAGGATTGCGTAGAACTAAACATATGCAATCTAAAATTGTTCCCTTGATATCTTTATAAAAGGACCTAGCTCATACATGTCAGAGAAAGTTTTGAATCATCATTCTATATTCTCAAAAAGAGTTGTCTTTTTTAGTTATAGCATTAATTAGGCCTTGTTAGTCATTCTTTTCAGTACCCATCAACGTTTTTTGTAATAACAGACTCTTATTGAAATCGATTTGGGGACAACCCAAACATTAGGAGCCATCTGTGAGAATGTTCAGCAAGTTTGAAGTTATCAGACGAAAATCAAGGTAACATGAACCCTCCCTCATGTCCTATTACAGTCAACAATGCATCATTCACATCAAACCAAAATAATGGTGCAACAACAACTAGGGATTTGTTGGATCAACTAAGGTAGACAAATCAACAGATGATGCAACAACTCATACAACAACAAAAAGAATTCATGGACGGGATTCTCACAAGGAATAATATTGCGAGGGTCTTCCCTCAGCATCCCCATGACCAATCAGATCCAATTATCCATGGATACAGTAATCAGATGGGAGTCAACTTGCACACCAGACTAACTATCCATGCTCCTGGATAACTCCCAGTTAGCCTCACCCTAGGAACATAATTAACAAATCCTATACTCATACACAGTCTAGAAGCAACAGCAGATCAGGAGACAATTAACCACCCTATGAAGCCCACCAACACCGTTCCTGAGTTGGCCCAAAGGCAGGACGTCCAAGTCTAAGAGAAAGAGGCACTATCTCACCCTAAGATAAGAAGAATCCCCAAAGGTAAAATCAATAAATATGATACGTGGATTCCCTAGTGGCATGTGGAAAGAAAAAATACAATAAGGCAATCCCCTTTTATTCAGAAAATATTGAAAGAATTAATCCCCAAAGAATTTAAGATGTCATCCTTGGAAGCATATAACGGAACTATGGATTTGGAAGATCACCTTGCCCGATACGATGGATAAATGACCTTGGTAGGAGTCTCCGATACCATAAACTATTGTGCTTTCCCATCGATACTCAAAGGGGTGGCATTATCCTGGTGTCAAACCCCGAAGTCAAAGTCGCTAAGCTCTTTCAATGATTCGGATGAGCACTTTGGAGGATGCTCCATCAACTCTTTTATTAGTTGCTTAGCTGGAAGAAATCCTTCTTTCTCTTTTAACTCTTTCTTTAAATGAAATTAAACAGTGAAACATATTTTTATAAATTATAAAGCAATGTGATATTCATTTCTCTACATATTTATATATCTTTAAGAATTATGTCTTTGTTGTTATTATTCTCATGATTCTTTCTTATATGTTTTGTCATATTTATTTTATAATTCACATTATATATATATATATATATTATACAGCGCTAGCAGATATTATTTGTATTTTCTCTTATATTGACACTTAGGCTTTGGAAAATTTGAATTAGAACTAAAAAAAAAAAAAATCAAACTTCAAGGGCTCAAATCATGTATGATAGTATCTATTCCAGCAAACCCAGCAAACATGAAAAGTACCTTTGTGAATCACAATAGATGAAGCCTATCGCCCTGCACACTCTCACACGAGAAAACGATAGTCAAGATGCAATATATGTATGCACATACATAAGACTAGGAGATGAAATATTTAAGGTAAGAAGTAGAAGGGCACTACAATACAGCCAGGAGGAAGTTACCGTGAGGGATGGAAGAAGAGCTGGGGAAACATGTGATAAAAAAGGGAGGTTGTGAGAAGGAGAGGTGGAAGAAGAAGGAGCTGAGGAAATATGGGATAAATATACGGTAAGATCCAAATCAACCCTCTTACTTATTCTCATATAATTTCTATGATTATGAAAAAAAATCATTTTTCTTAAAAATTTTGATGGGTCATAACAAATGTAAAACTGTAAAATTATCTAGATATAATCTTTGAATGTTACGGCCTAAATGAATTTTAGATTAAAATAATCTTTAATATTTTAGCTAAATAAATCATACCAAGCATAATGATTCATTTAGATTTTACCAAGATGTTATAATATATAAAAAAATAAAAAGATACATGATATATTTAAGTACATTGAATAATTACCGACAAATATTCACTAATTAGCTTAAAAAAATTAACTCCTAGCCTTAAGTTAATTAGATCATTCTTTGCACTAGAAACATATAGTCAATAGCTAGTAACATGTACATATATAACTGTATCACGGACAATGTTTTACTAATTAGAAGCTTTTCCATCAAAAGATTTCATAGAAATTTTAATATTTTCATATATTGTGATACTTTAATCAAATCTAAGCTAACTGTCATATTTATCCCCAAATCACTTTGATATTAGAGTAATGGATGGATTAAAATGACCTTTTGGGCTCCATCATTGCTTCTCTAATGCGAGAGCCAACACAAACCGTCACAAATTTTTTATAAGAAACCGTCACAAATCGTCACAAATTATAAGAAACATATTACTTATTTTTCTTAAAAATACATAATAATAGTTTTCAATTCCTTAGATTTGGCCCCACATGATAAAAGAAAAATTAGAGGAAAGAAAGATAAGGAAGAAAATTATAGAATTTTATAAAGTTTTATATCAATATTAGGACAATTTTTCGAAGATCATTGGTATGACTTTTTATTCCTCTAGTCCAATACCCCCTGGAGATATCAATAAGATTAATAACATATGAGAATGACTTAGTTTAGATCATTGGGTCCACAGCATAGGACGACCTGTCAATTTTCACACACTATTATATATATATATATATATATATATATATATATATAGACACACACCTAACACGTGCCTTTAAAAAAAATGTAGAGGAAAGATTTTAGAACAACTTTAAATGGCCAAAGCCTAGTTTTCATTTTGATCTTCTTAATTCCACCTTCGACTACATTATGTTACAACTTATTTCAATATTTTAAATTATTCAATTTATATTTTCTTCCTACCATTTTCATAATATTCATGCCTTTTTTTATTTCTTTTGATTGGAAGCAAGATTTTAGAGAAGGTTGAAATAGATATTTTAACCATGATCTACTAGTTGGTTAAAAGGAAGAAATCTACAATGATACTTGCTGTAAAAAGAAAAGGATTAAAAATATTTTTATGAATCATAAATTAATGTGATATTTATATACATATTTATCCTTTAGTCTATATTTTTCACAATTCTTTCTTATATATATATATATATATAGCTAATATTATTTGTAACGCTTAGGCTTTAGAAAATTTAAATTATAACTAAAAAAATTGAATTTAAAGGGCTAAAATCATGTGCGATAGCATCTATTCTAGCAAACCTAGTCAATAAAAAAAGTACCTTTATCGCACAGCACAAAGAGAGAGAGAGAGAGAGAGAGAGAGAGAGAGAGAGAGAGAGTTACCTTTTAATTATTCAAGCAAGCATCTCAAATGAGTCGGTAGCAGCAGGGAACTATATTTTTATTCAAGCAAAAGTCTCAAATGAGTTTGTGGGAATAGGGAGCTCTATTTCAGAGAGAGAAAGAGAGACAGTCTATTGATAAAGTACCGGGAGCCACAGAATTGGTCAAGTATTGGGAGCCAGCCATTTCAAATAGTGAGCCAAAGGACTACGACGCACGATGGAAAAGATCCGCCAAACGACAAGGATGAATTATTGCAGGGAATAATTTAAGTGCTCTCTTCTCTTACCTAATTTCAAAAGAAACTTCACTTACTCACTCCAAGAAATTTGATTTTTGGTATCCAAATATTTAGTTGTCAAAACATTAAATTTCTTTGTTAATAAATATTTGCATGCAAATAAATTCCTCGTAACTTGGTTGCAAATGCACATTGACAACAAAATTAATATTTTGTTATTTATAATTATTATATGCAAGGCAAACTTTGGTTGCTTTTAATCCTTATGTCCAAGGTTTTTTTAGTTGCTTATAATCACTATATAAAAGTAATTTTTAATTACGTATAATTATTATATACAAGGTAATTTTTATTTGCTTATAATCATTATATGCAAGGAAAATTTTGGTTGCATATAATCATTATATACAAGGCAATTTTTAGTTACTTATAATCAAATGCAAGACAATAGTTTGAGTGCCAATAATTATCAAAACACAATACAATAATTCCATTGCCAATAATCATAATATGCACCAAAATAATTGAATTATATAAACATAATTATATGTAAATTATTTTATTTTAATCAGAATATAATTAAGATGCACAATATCAAAGAGATAAGAAAATCTGAAGATTAATTTTATTATAAATAATGACATAGACATATTTGCTAAGAGAAGAAAAATGTTTTGCCTAATGAGGAAATCATCTTCCTTTCTTTAATACATTTCTCCCACCCACCATCTTCAGCGATACAAGCTCAAGCATCACAGGAGTCTCAATCACCATCTCCCCTGAGTACCTCAGCAATTGATTTCTTAGCTTCCCCCCACAGCTCCGACACTGCTTCATGGATGTTATGGATACTCTCCAAGAAAAAATCTGCCCCATTCACCTTGCGAGAAGTGCCAACCTAATGATTGATTCAAAATAGATGAGTGGAGAGATCCCATTCATCAAAATTACAAAATCCTACAATTAGATAGAGAGCTTCCTTGACAGTTTGATAGTGGTGAAATTTTGGTTTTGGGGCTACTCATAATAGTGCCTGGTCATTCCCTCTCTGTCAGCTCTCTATTTTCCTCAATTAAAAGAACCTAAGCCAAAATGAATAATTCAAAGAACAAATTATAAAAAAGAGAAAAATGACACCTGTGATAATGGTCATAGTCGAATTCATAGCCAACGGCCTGCATAACAAAAAAACAACAGGAAATCAGAATGAGAAACAGACCAGGAGCAACTTTCTTCACTATAAGTATTAAAAAGAAAGGTTGCTGATTATGGATATAACAGTTATCAGCTAATATTCAACTTACATAATTCAATGACAGCATTTTCTTTCCTTTTTGCTTTTCTTTCATTTTAGTTCTTGATAACTTTATTTTGGAGTCTTCTAAGTTCCAACCAGAGCACAATGCAAATATTCATAACTTGCCACTGCAAATTACATTGCTTGAAATGAAGATAAAATTATTCAAACCCTTCACCGGGCAAGTAATAGCAAGCTATTTGACAAACGCATGGATTGATGTTACCCCTCCAATTAACCAACTTCTTTTCACATGATAAAAACCAACAACAAATACCAAAATTTTTCACCAATGTTAAGTGTTGAAAGACTTGTGGAAGAGGGGAAAAGCTGACAACTAAGAGAATATCCAGGGGTACTTTCACGTTGTCGTAGTTTCTAATCCAAGGATGGCCTGTAGAGAGAAAATCATCAGCATTCAAGGAAGAAGAACAAAAGCATTTTTTAAGGACCTTTCGCACACTCACTCAAAGCCTGAGCAGCAGTCAATCTTTTATGTGAATTTTTAATCAGTAAGCGTTTAACAAAATCTTTTGCCTCAGAAGACAAAGAAGGCCAAGGTGGTTCATCAAAATTTGGATCAGCTTTCAAGACTGCATGAAAGATACCAGACTTTGTCCATGCCCAAAATGAGCAACTACCACAGAGAAGAATGTATGAAATCACACCAATACTCCATAAGTCAGCTTCTATACTGTATGACCTGTGTAGAACTTCTGGTGCTGCATAGTATACACTTCCAACAATGTCATTAAGCCTTTCATCTGTGGAATCAATTGATGATTTATTAAATAGTTAGAAAAAAAATTTCCAAAACAAAATCAACTTAAATTGGTATTTGCAATTCATCAGATGAGGCCCAACCTGGTCTTACAAAATCTGACAAGCCAAAATCTATGGCCTTCAATTGGGAATTTTCATCTTTTTATGTGAACAGGAAATTATGAAAAAGAAAAGATTTCCAATAAAATAAGAACATGTTCAAAATAACGCAAATAAACAATTTTGTTTGATATGAGTCCTAAACAAATATTTATGATAAAAAAAAGAAATGAGATTGTTTCAAGGAATGTAGTTGCAGTATAAAAATTTGTGAACTTGCAGTGAGATGAGCTACCTGTTCTAAAGGGAGGTAATCAGCCTTGGTTACCAGAGAACAAATCCGCACTAAAGCCGAATCCATTGATTATTGTTCCCACGACAATTTTCTGCAACATGTACCTCATATGTAGGTCAACTTTGGGCATACACCAGACAAAGTATCACAAGTGAAGCTTTGAATGCCTCCACTCATACAGAAAGTGGGTGGTTACATTGTAGAGGAACCACATAAAATAAAAATGCAGAAGTACAATCAAAAGAACTTGTTATTCATCATCATCATCATCATAATCTATTTTCCATCTAAGCATGGTCAGCTCATTTCATAATCACTTGCCAGGTGCAAATGTTCATTAAAGACATACATTCTAGTGTTAATACACATTACATTGACTGGGACACCCCTTCAATAGAATCAGAGAACAATGTGAAGCCTATATTGGCCCAGTGTGCTCTTACCTCAGGTTTAAGATCTCACCGAACCACCCCCTGGAGATGGCAAAATGCAACAACATTTAGTATCTAGACCATCACAGCCTTTGCATCATCTTCTGTGTATTTTTCACCCCTGCAAAAGAAATCCAAGAACACCTGGATATAAGCATTCAATGATTGATTATCTGGTGAATTCATCATTTTATGCTTGAATGCAAGGGAAGCATGATGGCAGGATCAACAAAAATAATTAGAAAAAATACCTTGAAAGTGTTCTATCTAAGAGCTCCCTGCCTTCACATAACCTGATTCATACAAAAAAGGAAACATGAAGTTTCCAAGATTATTTAAATTCCATCCAATTTCTTAAGTTTCAACATAGAAATGAGATTGCAAATGATCACACACTTACTTACATGATGATAGAATGAGTTGAGTAAGAGCAAAACAACCCATCAACCATTAGCACCTTTCCATTCCCATGAGATGAAAACAGACAAATCAATACAACACTTCATGTTCCACAATCCATATTCAATCACATACATTAATCTAATGGATAGCACGCTCAAACATGAGTTGCAAAAAGCTCAAGGAGTTGCATTTGTTTGCCAACAATGTGTAGATTTATTGACAAACAATGTGCAAGACATTCAATCCCTAAAATCCACATAAACAGTGC
This sequence comes from Pouteria campechiana, assembly GCA_036873735.1. Taxonomy (NCBI): domain Eukaryota; kingdom Viridiplantae; phylum Streptophyta; class Magnoliopsida; order Ericales; family Sapotaceae; genus Pouteria; species Pouteria campechiana. Next base: position 8,416 of record JAYJMB010002597.1, read on the forward strand.
ATGCATGATCTAGTTATAATTTATGAATAGACACAGACTGCATTTTGTGCCCAATATACAAGTCCACAGACACCATCTGCACAACTGTACATTTACCTATATGAGTTTCATACCAACAAAGAGAGGAAAACATGACATGTCCGTAAGGGTTATACAAACTGGAGTGAGTCCTTTAAAAGCCAGAACAATTCAGGGGCAATTTCCAATAGTTTGTGTAAATCTACATATGACTGATTGCAAGCTTGGAAAAATTCCAAACAAGTCCATTTGCAGGGGTTAAAATCCTGTTACTCCCCCTCCCCAACCCCCACCAAAAAAAAGTCAACTCCAAATTTCATGTTTCTCATTACAACTCTGAGTTTGATATATTTTCTTATCCAGTATTTTTCTCTATATAAATAGCATCATCAACTACATTGGAAGAATTTGCAACAAGTCTTTGAATTTCCAGAACCAAACAATATGCTACCATTTGTCATGTAGAAATTCATTGTAAAATGGCCTTCTTCAATTTTCATGATACCATGCCTACTTGGAAGTGTTAGTCATATCAGCATGCAAAACTTGCTAATCACACTGAACTGCCACTCATAGAGTAAATCAAGATAGGGAGAGCTGTTTCCCAAGGAACCATTTGCATCTCTTTACACAACAGTCCATGAATATAAATCAATAAACACCCCAGCTACCTTCGGGAAGGAATGTGTAAAGTAAAGAATCATGAGAACTACAAAATCACAGACAGGATTTACAGCTATTACCAATTCTTGTGTTATCCAGTTTACAAAACTTATAAGCAGATTTTGGGCAAAAGAATTTCCACCATATTAGAATGCAGCATAGTGTCCCATTGTCTACTTCATTATTAAATGCAGCATAGTGTTTGCCACAATGAGCCAACATCTAGGATTCCCAAACTGATCATTACAAGTACCTTTTTTAAGACAATGAAAAAGAAGAAATCACGGCATGAGAATAGCTCAAGATAGTAATAGAGTAGATGATTAACATAAATAGAAAACAAAACATGAAAGTGAACCAAAATGCCACTTGTAAGTAATAAAGAGAACTATAAGTTTTATAGAGACCTCATTATGCCATCCTAACTCACCTGAAGATCACCAATGGCTTGTTCTCCTACATCATCCCAATTTGGAAACTTCTCAAAGAGGTATTCAATCAGCATGCCAAACTGCCAAACATATTTAAGATCTTAGTTGTGGAGAAACTAAATATTATATTAATCCAAAACTAAATAGAAATAAGTTGGAAACTTCTTTTTTTTCATTTCATTTCTTTTTCTTTTTCTTGGAGATGTTGAAGCTGCAGCTTCAGCAATGCTAGTGTAAGAAAGAATCATTATGCTACGTAATTACTAACCAAGAATCATTATGCGATTGAATCATTATGTCAGTAAACTGACATCAGTTGTCTACCTAGCATGAAAAGTGGCCAAGATCTTGACAAATGATTTCCCTAATTATTGCCATTTGTTCCATCAGTTCAGAAGGACCTTGTATAATATAAGGTTCCCAATTCCTGCCCAAGTTTGATCAACCATTTATCTAAGGTGTATTCCATACTCTAGTTGCTTATAATCCTTGGAACCGGGTAACAAAAGATTGTTCTTGCAGCATACATTAACAATGTCCACTAGATGAGCTACCCAGAAGAAAGATCATGCAGAAGGTTATCAGAAAAAGATCACGGTGTGATTTTCCAGAATAGGTTGTAATGCTTACATGCACATTGCTCCCATTCAAAAAAATAGACAATGTGCTTAAAATTCACCATGCTAACGAGACATAAACCAAAATAAAATTCAGAGTCCCATGCTAGCAGTACCATAAAATTCAAAGCAGTATTTGCATCAAGTCCCATCGAACTCAGAACAACATACAGCTTTAATGAATTACATCTAGGAGAGAATTATAAAATTTTGTCCATAATTTCTTAGGGGTTCTCTTGGGCACTATCAAACACTCGAGCCTATAAAATCTTATTCATTAAAACAGGACCATAGTAGGGTGTGGCTGCAAGTCATCTTTTTTGCATTTTTCAGCCGGACTTGCTTAAAGTCAAAAAAATAAAAAAATAAAAACATTTGTACACTTAAATTCCAATTAAAAAAAATCCCATTGGTGCCAATGACATGGATGATATCCTAGACTAGGGTGGATAGTCTAGCCACTCATATGATTGACTTCACCAGCAAATCACATGGCTAAGTTGGGACGTGAACAGTATACACCGAAACAACAACCCTTTAGCAACAAGTGCACCTTGTAATGTTCCATTTCACTTCTGTATCTTTAGACTTTGAAAATCCACTAACATCCTGTTGGAGTTTTTCCTTCGGAGGGTCTAAAAAGCTCCCACATTTCATTATACTTGAGTCCTCCATATCTTGTTCCCATTGAGGATTATTGTAACCTCTTAGCATATCTGTGGCTCGTGATGCTAACGAGACACCATTTGCAAGTTCCTCAACTTTCACCCTACTCCATTCGGATCAAAACCAGCACTCAAGCAAAAATCCGAAACCTAACTAAAAGAACCAACTAAAATCAGCATCATTTGAGCACTCGTTACAATGAATCGTGATCTGCGTCTAAACTACATTGAAGAAACGAACATTGAAAAGGGCGGAGCATGAGATTTGGAAGAGGAGAAATCTTCAAGCAATAGGATCAAAACAGAGCAAAGGTTTGCACCTACCGAGAAGAGGAAGATGAGATCTCCGTGGGTTTAGCAATCTTGCTGCCGATGTTTCAGATGGAGGACCTGGAGCTCCGATCGGTAGGAAGAAGGATTTGCAGATGGTAAAAAAGGAGATGGAGCCGAGGGTGCGCCCCAATTGGTAGGAAGAGAGATTCGTAGATAGGGAAAAAGGAGATGGAGCCGAGGGCATGATTTGGGAAATGCAAGGGCGCGACCTTGAACTGCGCAGAGCAGTAGACTGTTGAAGAGGCTGCTCGGCTACTGAGGTCCGTTGGAGGTAGTTCGATACTCTAGCGGAGGCTGAGCATCACACACGAGAGCTCGGAAATTGTACCTGTACCGATGGCCTTCTCCTACCCAAGTCCCTCGTGTATGCAATCTGTCTTTGTTTACCGCATTTTGGTCGCTCTCGACGCCCAGTCCAAATTAAGAATATGGATCCGACAAAGTCCGTGGGATTTGCAATATACTTAACACTTTTTCGCTTTTTACTTGTAATTGCAAGTATGCTTATGCTTTTGCAATATTAACGAATATATCTATAAATTTATTAAAAAATTATAATTATTACCAATTCAATTAGTAATTATTTTGATGAATAATATAAAAATTGTAAAAAATTTAACACCTGTTTTAGACTGTCGTGACAGCTACTAAATAATTTATATAATTAAGATAATTAAAGGGTTGCTCTAAGATTATTGATAAATAAAAGAAACCTTACCTTCAAATTTGTTGCATGTTATTGGATAATTGACATAGCATTTTATTCAATTTTTTTTATTTTGCTAACATCTATCAAATGGATACAATCTCTCATCGATTGGAGGTGGCAAACCGGGCCGGGAAAGATTGCTTACGACATGCCACTGAATTCGATGCTTCTATCTAGGTTTTTGATTTTATATATATATATATATATATAAATATCTTGGACAGATTGTCTTGTCTGAGCTATATTTTTAGACTTGATCTAACACAAATTTTGATTGCATAAGAAATTAACTTTTTTAAATAAAAAATTAGTAAAATAAAGTATATTCATCCAATTTTTAGCAACCATTATTTACAAAAAAAAATATTTAGTTGTTAAAAATTTATGGTAACAAATTCTTGCAATAAAATGCTAGCTTGCTTGCAAAAAATCTAATACTTTGCAACAAAATTGATATCCTTGCATATAATAAATTTTTAGCAAGAAAATTATTTTTGATTGTCAAAATTTCATTACTTACAATCAATTTTGTTGTAGTGGTTGTCGGCTCACGAGTTTGTTACTTTTTCTACTAGCTTCAACTACAAGTATGGATTGCCTACCTCATTTTAGATGGATAAGTTTTGCTTAATGTAAGTAGCTTGGGTCACATGAGAGGAAACTATATAGATGGAAAATAAATACATAAAGGATGGATATAAACATTAGGCTCTATTTGGAAACGGGTGTGTTAGCAATGTAAGTGTATTACTTTGGAGATTGTATCAGAAAAGTGGAATAAAAAAGGTAGAATTTTTAACCAAAAGTAAAAAAAAAATAATTAAAAGTATAGATAATTATGTGAAAAAAATAGAATTGTTATAATAGTTAAGATATTATATCAATCTTTGAAGCATTAAATGCAAACTTATAAGCTACCTTAAAGCATCTTTTTGGACGTTGTATTTTATGCAAGCTTGCAATTGTAATGATTTTTGTTGTTTGGCTAAATAAATATTAACAAATGTAATGAATGGCTTGTATTTATTAAGAACACTATTTAAAATCAAATAAGTTGATGCATCTTTAGAGGTTTCATTTGGGATCTAATAAGTGATAACCTGGTGGGTCTTCCAAATAATTCTATTTCTAGCCTTGCTTTAACTAGTATCCCAAGAGTTATTCTATCCTAGTTTAGGATGGAGTTAATCCGTAGAATCCTATTTTGATTGTAACATCGGAAATGATTGTAGGTTGTGATAAAGGGAAGCAGGCGTTGGTTGATGTAGCCGAAGCTCCTATCAGTGATATAGAAAAATGTGGACAGGCTTCTAGAGATTGTGGAGGAGGGATTCTTATGATGACAACTGTAGATGAGAAGGCTAGAGAACTAGCTTTTAATACTCTTGCAATCCTGAAAGCGGAGCAGATTACTATTGAACTTGAAGTGTGTTGTCCTGTTATTCCTCTAGTGACAAATAAAGATGAAGAAGAGGAAAATGTTCTCTGCAATAATTGGTTTGAAGTTTTATTAGAAGACAATGATGACGTAGAATTAGATAAGGGCAAGGATTTTGACTCTGATCTTGATACACGTGTGAATGCATTGGGAAGTATTAAACATAAATGAGGTAATGTTCGAAAGTCTCAAAGGACAAAACTCATCCCCAAAAGCTAAATTTATGATTAACAACGTATTGTTTTGGAATATCCATGGCATAGGGACATCTAAAAGGAGATTAAGGAAGTTAGTGCATGAATACAATAATTTAGTTCTGGCTATTTCTGAACCTTTTGAAGCTATTGAAAAATTGCAAAGATGGGCAGTATCTCTTGAGTTCCCTTTTGCTTAATCTAATGTTGATTTTGGACGTAAGATTTGAATTTGTTAGAAAAAATATATTGATATGGAGGTAGTGGGTATTTCAAATCAATATATTATAGCTCTGCTTTCCGATCTAAATGGCTACATCCTTATATTTCTTGTATATGCAAAGTGTAGATAGATGTAACATAAAAAATTATGGAATCATCTCAATGGTGTTTCTTGTGTAGGCATTCCTTGGGTTGTAATGGGTAACTTTTAACATTGTTCATTCAAATGATGAAAGAGTTGGGGTAACCTGAGTTTAAGATCCGCTATGGAAGATTTTAATAATTGTATACACTCTTGTGGTTTTATTGATTGAACGATGGAGGGGAAACAATTTTTTTGGTGTAATGGACATTAAGGTTTGGCCCAGAGTTGGGCTAAACTTGATAGGGTACTTGTAAATGATATGTTTGTGTCCAAGTATGGAGGTATTGTTGCTCGATTTTTAAATAGAAGAACCTTGGATCATTCATCAATCCTATTCCAGCTGTTTATGAAAGTTAAGAGATACGTTCCAACCCCTTCTAGATTTTAAAACATATGGACATCTCACAATGATTTTCTTTCTAAAGTGAAGAGGTGTTGGGATGAGAGTATCGTGGCTAAGAGTGGTCTTCATATCCTTGCTGGCAAACTTCAAAGACTAAAGGTGGCTTTTCGGGTACGGAATAAAGATGTCTTCAGGCAAGTTGATGGGTATATCCATGCTCTTGAGGAAAGAGTTTAGGTGCTACTCTAACAAAATTTCTCTGATTCAGTGGAGGCTGATTTGGTTTCTACTAAATCAGAACTTAATGTTTGGATACAAAGAGAAGAGATGAGATTGGCGCAAAAAGCTAAAAAAAATGGTTGAATTAAGGGGACCAAAATTTCAAGTTTTTTCACTCTATTATTGCCCAACAACCCAAATAGTCACGCATTAAAATGATGAGGCTTGCAGACAGTACCATCCTTGATTCTCCCAAGATGGTTCATGAGGGGTAGCTAAATACTTTGAGCAATTTTTGAGTAATGGTTCAACCAGAGAAGACCACGTGTTGTCTAATTTAATTTGGTTGGTTGTGTCTAAAATGGGAACTAATTCTCCCAATTCAGTTCTTCATGACAAGTATTAAATGTTTTAAAGTTGTTAGATATCAATAATATCCCTTAACTAGATGGTTTCAATTTTCTTTTTTATTTTGTTTTGCTAGAATATCATCAAAAAGGATGTAATGGGTGCTGCCTATGAGTTTTTTCAAGGTGCAGAACTTCCTCATTTTTATTCCTTGTCTTTCATTGTTATGACTCCCAAAGTCAAAGACCCTTCATCGTTTGATAAATTTCAACCAGTTAGCTAATGCGATGTTGCTTATAAAGTTTTTTCGAAATTGTCTATGAATAAACTCACTCGATTCATGGAAAAAACTATATCCTCAGAGCAAGGTACTTTTGTGAAAGAGAGGAGTATTTTCTAGAATATTTTCCTTATGCAGGAAATGATTAAAAATCTTTACAAAAAAGCGAGGGAAGGGAATGTGATGGTAAAAATGGATATGAGCAAGGCATATGATAGAGGTGATTGAGATTTGTTTTATGGCTATTTTAAGAGCTTTTGGCTTTATTGAAAATTTTGCAAGTTGGTCTTCAATTATATTGCCTCTCTATAGTTTCAATGATGATGAATGAGACTTTAAAGGTTTCCTTAAGCCCAAAAGAGGTTTTCCCCCAGGTGACCCATTTTTGCCATATTTGTTTATAATTATGGAGGAAGTATTTTCCAGATTAATCAAATCTAAGGTTGAGGAAGGATGCATTAGGTTATATTCTCATCCAGTAAGTGCTCCAATGGTGTTGCACTTATTATATGTAGATGATCTGGTAGTTTTTGCCAACGCCTCTAAAGGCTCCATACATGTATATGAGGCTTGGTCGGGGTAATGTGTTAACTTTCAAAAGTTGGTCATTTATTTTTCTAAACACATGCCTCGCAATAGAGCTAGAGAAGTTTTAGAGGAAACTGATTTTTTTGAAGGCCACTTTTCATTTACTTACTTTGAAGTGCCTATGATAAATGGTTGATTAATGGTATCTCACTTTGATCCTTTGGTGGAAAAAGTACTAGCTGGCTAGAAGATGCATTTGTTGTCCCAAGGTGGACGTTTTATTTTATTAACAGTTGTGCTGTCTAGCATGCCTCTTCACTTGCTTTCTGTTTGTCATATACCAAAAGCTATTATTTTCAAGTTAAACAGACTGTTCTCTTCTTTCTTTTGAGGTGAGGTAAATGGTATGACTAAGCAGAAATGAAAATTATGAAGGGGTGTGTGTGTATGTGTTCCTGTTGATGAAACGGGTGTAGGTATTGTGATTTGGCGAAGATTCAAAGTTCATTATTTTTGAAGTTTGCTTGGCAATTTATTACTTAGAATTCGCTATGGCCTAACTATTTCAGGGCTAAATATGCTAAACATGGTTTTATCATTGTGGAAGGAGTAATGTCATAGGCTTCACTGTTCTAGAAGAAAGTGGTTAAAAAGTTCCCGATGTTGATCCAAAATTCAAATTGGAAAGTCACATAGGGCAACATCTCTCTTTGGTATGATAAATTACGGTCCTCTATGTGATATGGTGGAAAGAATTGATGAGTCTAATTTGTGTGTGAAGGATCTAGTGCTTAATAAGACATGGGATGTTCAAAAAATGAGTTATCTATTAGGTGGAAGCTTGATAAGATAGATTATTGATTTAGTAAGCAGTTTAAAACATACTCAATAGATTATTGATTTAGTAAGCAGTTTAAAACATACTCAAGATAATTTGATTTGACAACCTGACAATAATGAGGTGTTTTCAACCAAGTCGGTTTGGGATACTCTTCATATTAAATTTTAGAAATTTGATTGGTCTTGTCGGATTTGGAACAAGTGGATCCTTAAAAAATTAGCCATTTGCATGTTGAAAGCTACTTCTAATTGCCTTCCAGTGGATGAATAGGTTTGAAGATATGATATTTCATTAGTATCATATTGTAATTGCTGCAATGTAGGGCATGTGGAAGACCTCGACCACGTGATTAATATGGGGGAGTTTGCTATAGAGGTGTGGAAGAGAGCCTATCTTGAATTCAATATTCATTTCACTGCTCAATAGGGTTGGAAAGAAAGAGTTCAAGAGTGGTTTAATAGAGCTTCTAGGTATACTCAATTGGGGATTGTGTTCTCGTTAATCTCTTCCGTGGTTATTTAGAGATTTTGGTGTCGTCGTTATTTGGCTAGAATGGAAGGTATCTCTAAATCTATAAATTCAGTTTTTAGCTCTATAATGTATTAGATTAAGTATATTGTCAATTATGTGAATAAAGTGAAGTAGTTGTCTAGTGTGAATAGATTCTTGCTTACCAGTTTGGGAGTTAATATTATGGAACCAAAAACCAACAATGTTCAGATTGCAAAGTGGAACAAGTTAGCTTAGGGCAGATTCAAGCTCAACTTTGATGGTGGCAGCCTTAGGAACCTGAATGGAGATTGCTTTAATAATGAAGCTAAACTTCAGGCTATCTTTGAAGGTCTCATTTGGTTTAATGAGATGGGTTTCTTTTATGTAGACATTGAATGTGATTCTTAGGTAGTATTGTCTTGAATTTTATCTAAAACTTATTTAGTTTGGTATCTTTGAGATAACTGGGACAAGTTGTTGTTACTTCTGAATGAATTCGATTACACTATCACTCATTGTTTTAGAGAAAGTAATAAAGTTACGGATTTATTGTTTGAGAGGAGGGCCTTAGAAATGAACAAGATGGTTAAGGAAGTGTTCCATCTTGGCCGTATTGCCCATGGTTTGTATAGGATGGACTGAGTGGGATTAACAAATTTACATATTTTTTGACTTTGTTTGATTTTTTTAGGCTAGTTAGAGTTTCTTTTTGGTGTATAGGCCTGTTAGAGTTCTTGTTATAGGCTTGCTTAGTATTTTTTTTTATTATTCTTATTGTGGACATTTTGTTAGATTGTATTTTAGTGGTTTTCATTTCTTATGTATACACCTCTTGGCTTGTATCACGGTATTATTCCTCATCAGCCAAGTGAGGGTTCTTCAATAACTTGGGACAGGGCCACTACTGAACCCGTGGCTACCGACTCTTGGGTTAAAAAAAAAAAAAAAATATTCTTCTCCGTCAGGTTTCTATTTCTAACCCTGTTCTATAGCGTGCTCATCCTCCCTACCGGCTCTTCGAGACGAGCATCTATTTGTTACTGAATCTATCAAATTAATGCCCTGGCTTTTATCCACAGATCCATGTGGGGTCCATAACCAACCCTGCTTGAGCCAGAAAAATTCATCATGCACCTGGATTTTTGGAAATGAAGAAGCTATACTATCAAGGCCTAAGCCCCACCTGGTGTGGGGCCCACCTAAGCGCCGGCCTAGAAATAACAGCGCTGTACATTTCATTTTACTTGTCCACCTGGCAATATTAATTCTGGGGAGAAAATCGATTAGCTTTTAAATTAGCTTTTAATTTTTTAATTATTGGATGATGAAATCTCCAGAGTCCCTTTGCAGTTAATGATTGGTTCGGGTGTTTCTTGGATTCACCAGCCTCCACAACCACGAATCGGATTGGCGTTTTTCATTTTTTAATTTTTTAACCTTATTTAAGTAGCAAGATAATGGTAAAAATAAATACTTTTAGATTAAGATCTATTATTTAATTTTTAAAAGTATATTTTAACCGGATCAAATCAATTGAATGTAAAAGTTGAATTAATTGAAACTTAAATTGAATGATTTATAGGATCAACTTCCACCCCAGTTTTAATAACATTGAATAAAAGACAAACAACATGCCAAAGACTGGCTCTTAATTCTCATTGGAAGATTGCACTACAAAGGTTTCATATACAATTATAGTTACAAAATGGATCCCATAGGCCTCACTTTAGGGAAAAAGGTTGTAATAAAAACAAAGAATCTTAAATATGAGAATGAATGAATAAAATGGACAACTGGTACTCTAAAGTTGGTAGAAAAAAAATACAAAAAAAAAAAAAAAAAAAACCGAATCAACAAAGAATCTCCCAGTGTTTTCTGCCTATGCCTGTACATGTGCCTGTCCGACAGCTTTTCCTTATACTTCCTCTTCTTATCCATCTTTTGCCTATACCTCTCCTCTCTCTCCCTCTCATAAATCCCTTGCGAATACACTTCCCTGGTGAGTGGCGACAGCCATCTGTTTCTTGGGTCATAGTCCTCATCACCCACCATCTCTGCGAGGTCCTCATCCATGCTCTTCAATAGTGCAGCTTCTTGACGCACATTAGCCCCTTGCGACGCTCAAGTGGACGTCGCTCTTCAAAAATTCCAGAGATCGAGTCGATGTAAAACATCTTGCGAGCGCTGTGGTAAGCCCAGACATTGACCAGAAGTTCTAAAATATGGCAGTAACAATGTCTCTCCTGTAATCATAAACAAAAAAGAACAACATGTAACCATCAAATCATTATCAAAGAAGATTTTGAAGCCTCTCTGTTTCCTCCATTCAGGTTACCCGCGAATTGATACCAACCAACGAACGTGCAAAAAAGGGTGAGGGGCAAAAATACTTCAGGTTTGTACATGGATGGCCTGTAGGATAAACCTCAGTCTGATGGGACAAACTCAATCCAGATGATTGTCTTGGGAAGATGGTTAATGCCTCCGTATACTATATACATAGACAGTAATTTTCCAGAAAAGAATGTTAGGCTGTCAACTCTGTCAGTGGGGTTTCACTCTGGCCCATCTGATCCTGTTGGTTATCAACTTGGAGTTTTGATTTAGCATATAGCAAATATCATATCACTATAAACTAGCCAAAAAACCCAATCATTTGGATTTAGTATATGCCTCACTCTGTTCTGAAAAGGAAGAAATGTGCAGCCAGCCACAAAACCTACCTGCAACTTTGAGGATCCCAGCAAACATGTTTCGGGATTGCTAAAGTTTTGATGCAATCTATCAAGGGAATCAATAAACTATTGGGAATAAAACCAAGAACATGCACAAGCATCAATCAATTAAGCACACAGAGAATAACATGGATCGGTCTTGCAACCTACTCCACCAGAGAAAAGAATAACTTACTATGAAAGAAAAATTATTACACCTCTTCTCTCAGAGACAACAGGCTGTCTCTCTCACACACACCTCTCTGTGTTTGTCCACTCTATATGTTCTTTCTAACCCTAGGGAACATATATATTTATAACCCTACATAATATACATGCCTTAATGCGTAAAACCCATGTGCAGGCCCAATGGGCCTTGCAGAATACAAGACACTACCGAACAAATCTCTACCTTAGCTTGTATTCTGCAGCATCCAACCAACTTGAGAATAACCAGTGCCAGCATGATCTTGCAAGCTTACCAAACTCCATCAGCTACACTTCAACCAGCATGACTCACTCACCCCTCTCGGGTGCCACATACAGTTTACCACCGGTGTACAACTCGACGTGGCTCCATCTTTCTCATCGCTACACTGCGATCTCCACTAGAGATACTACCATGAACAATTGAAGCAAATGTCACCCGTTTCTTCTCAAAATTTTCCACAAACTTAACTGTCTGATCCTCCAGAGACTTCACTGTCTGCACTCCACCTATACCTGCAACTTGGGATCTCATAAGATCTCCACCCATTTTCATACTCCTAATCAATCTGTACAGGTTCCCAATCATCTAACCTTTCATGACAACCATAGCCCATCTACTCACCTTGAGAACTCTACCTCTAATAGACATCCTGTAACCTCTAGAGTCCAACGTTCCCAATGAAATCAGGTTCATCATCAAATCCAGTACATGTTTCACATCAACCAATGTCCGAACAACACCATCAAATATGCGAACCCGTATTGTCCCAACACCGGCAATCCTCACTTTGTTTGTTATCCTCACACTACCATCATCGCACTACGTATATATGTCGAACTGCTCTCTAATTGCACACATATGAAAAAAACAACCAGAATCTAAAATTCAATCAGACCATCCATACCTGCTTCCTTTGTCAATAAGACATCACCGTCTTCAATAGTTTTAGTCTCATCAGATGATTCCTCCGTCTTTTGCTTTCCTTTCTCATTTCTCTCTTGAGTCTAATGCGCCTCAGGACATTTCCTCTTGATATGACCATATGTTCCACACCTCCGGCAATTAAAATCTTCCTTGGACTTTGATCTGCTTTTGTCTCTTTGAGAACCGTTATTCCTCTCAACAGATCTTCCCCTATTGCGATCACCTATCATTGCTGGAGCACTCTCATTGCCTTCCAATCCACCATTGATACTTTTCCTTTGGGTCTCAAACATCAACAAAGAAGCAATTACCTCATCCCTCTTCAATGTATTCTTCCTAAACAGCAATGTCGTCACGATATGATCATAAGAATCAGGCAATGAAGCTAACAGGAGTAAAGCTTTATCCTCCTCCTCAATCTCGGTGATAGATATCTTCCCATCTTTATCGATTTTCACTTCCAAGGCATCTAAATCTGTTAATATTCTATTGAACTCATCCAAGTGCCTCTGAAAATCTTTGCCTTCTTCGAACGAAAGACTATATAATCGCTTCTTCAAATACAGTCTGTTCGTCAATGATTTTGACTTGTACTTGCTCTCTAACTTCATCTACACCGCCTCTGGATCCATCAAGTTAGTTGTCTCTAGAAATGTGTTGTCCGTAAGAAACAACTAGATTGTACTTGTCGCTAGATCCCCCATATCTTGCCATGCATCATCAGTCAGCTTTTCTGGTTTCTCTTACTTCTTCTTGAGAGCTTTCATTGTCCCCTCTTGAGTTAAGATATTCCTCACCTGTTGTTGCCATATGGTGAAATCATTCTGTCCATTGAAAAGTTCAACTTCGAATGTCGCCCTCGGACTTGTCCGCATTGTTTTCTAACCTGAGCTACTTTGTGCTATTGCCTTACTTGAAGTTCTTACAGTTTCTGACATTCTCTAACTTCAAAATGCAATGTCCTATACAAAACGCCCAAAAATAAGCAGAATTTCTCCAATCTAAACCGTCTAGGTGATTTGCAGGTCCCGAAACCTAGGAAATGACTCCTAGATCACCAAAATCTAACCTCTGAATCACCAGATATGGTCCAGCAAAATCTTATAGTCCGATTACCTTTCTAATTTGTCCATTCGATCTGGCCCACACTGCTCGATCACAATCATAGCCTTCCAGAGATCTACACGCCAGCTCTAATCGCACTTCCACAACCACACCTACTTCAGATCCGACCGCAACACCAACCTTCCTTGTCGCTCTACTACCAATCTGAGCCGAAGAATTTCTGTCCTCTAAAAAATCCCAAATCTAAAATCTACACCTTTGATTTGATGCTTGCAATCTGCTCTCAAGATCACCTAATTTCAGTTCCCAAAATCCCACAAACCAAATCTCTGATACCACTTGTTGGGAATAAAACCAAGAACACAAACAAGCATCAATTAATCAAGCACACAAAGAATAACGTAGATAGGTCTTGCAACCTACTCTACTAGAGAAAAGAATAACTCACTATGAAAGAAAAATCATTACACCTCTTCTCTCAAAGACAACAATCAATCTCTCACACACACCTCTCTGTGTTTGTCCACTCTATATGTTCTTTCTAAACCTAGGGAACATATATATTTATAACCCTACACAATACACATGTCCCAATGCGTTAAAACCATGTGCAGGTCCAGTGAACCTTGCAAAATATAAGACACTACCCAACACAAACATCCTGTAATTCAGCAAGAAGGGTCTTCAGTTACACAAACTCAGCATCAACCATCAAGCAGAAATTCACAAAAATTTCTTAGACCTACCTTGAGAACATGATGAATTCTAGGAAAGATGGTGTTGGCATTGCCCAACTGTACAGTGCAGATCAGAGATGACCATCACCAGGCATGGGTGGGGTGGTGGGGTCGGGTGAGGGCAGCGATTTCCAGTGGTATACCATACATCTGCCAGAAGGCCTTCTCAAATGCCACTCTGCAAAATTTTTAAATCAGGTAAACCGGAATGCTCACTCATTCCGATTTCTGCTAAGTTTAGGTATCTGAGATTGAATAATTCAACAAGTTCATCAGGCACCCTATCAATTTGAGTTCTTTTTAGATCCAGCACCCTTAACAGTCGAAAACTTGAAGCCATCTTAAGCAATGAAATAGAAAAAGGGGCATTCTTCTTGTTGAAAACAATAACTGAATGAAGATGAGACGAACTCATACCAGCTGATTCAAGGATCTCTCTGTTGTCATCATAGATTGATATGCAGTGCAATTTACCGAGTTGCCCTGCTTACGGAGCATCGCATGTAAGGAAGAAGTCTTCATTACGAGACAAAGATATCGCTACCTCGCTCATCATATCATTCATTCTGCAAGCCTTGACCCTACCAAATGCATTGACCTCTGCAGCTTGAAGCATGTCGCGATGGATGAGTTCCTTCAAATACTCTTTTGTCACCTCCTCCATTGTCATTCCACCTCTCTTTCACAAAACCCTCAACTCTTGTGTTTGATGGGATAATCTTCTGGAAACATACTACAATAGAGAAAACAATGCTTCAAGTAATATGGCAAATGATAGAAGCTAAGCAACAATATGTTATATAAGCTTTGAAGCATTGGGTTGTTGCTCAGCTGCCAATTGAAACTATTGTAGACATTTTTCCAATCTGTCATATTCTGTTCTTTTGTCAACAAAAGACCTCCCATAGCAACAATCGCAAGTGGCAGTCCTTCACATTTTTCTACCATGATTCGAGCCAATGGCTCAAGATAAGAAGGACAAGACTCATGTCTAAATGCCTTGTTATTGAATAGTTCCCATGTCTCTTTTTGGTTTAGAGGTTGAACCGCACATACATGTCGTTGTCCTCCCACTGCACGAGCCACCTCAACATCTCTTGTTGTCACCTTTAACCTACTTCTGCATTGGTGATCTAGAAATATACAACTTATATCTTCCCAGTCTTTTACACTCCAAACATCATCTAGCACAATAACATATCTTTTGAGCTGTAGATGATGTACAATCAATTGCCTTAAATCTCTGGCGTCCATAGTGGCTAAGTGATTTGGGGCAGCCTCCTTGCTATTCTGGAGAAGTTGCTTTACGATGCTTTGCAGTAACTCTGTAATTCTCTTGGAGTTTGTGAGACAGAAACATAGGCTGAGCAGTGAAAGTAGTTCTTCACTTCAGAATGCTTAAAAGCTTTAGAGACAAGGGTGGTTTTGCCCAGCCCTCCCATACCCATCACCGAGATCACAGTGAGCCTTTGATCTCCCTCTATCAGCCATTTAGCTATCAACTCAAATTCTTTCTTCATCCCTACAATGTCATCCTCTTCTTTGAAAATACTAGCCTCAATATTGCGTTGCCATCCTTCGCTAGCGTTTTGAAGGCTTGTTCCTTCTTCTATGCGGTCGAGATTGTATCAATTTCTTCTTTCTGAAATTTCGTGAACATTTTCATTGATTTCTCGCAAGCAAGCGGCAAATCGATACTCGTAATAAATATTCTTTGGAAGGCGAAATGTTCTATGGATGAAACTTTTAAATCCCCTTCCTGTGGTGGGTAAGTGCAATACACAAATTCATCGAGTATGCATTCTATACCATATGCGACTTCTCTTACTTGCCTCACCCAAGTTTTGAGTTCTTCATTGCTATCTTTTCTTCTGTCAGCATCCCTCAGGAAGGCTTGCATATTCTCAAGCTCAAGCTTTATCTTCCCAACTTCATGGCCTATACCGTTCAGCTGTAATGCTTCTGCAATTATGGGGGCGCTCAGTTTTTCGAGTAGGAAGTTGACAGCGCTCTCCGCCAATGCTTCTCTAAATCAAGAGCCAAAGCAAACCATCACAAAGTTTTCATGATTAGAGATATATGACTCATTTTCCTAAAAAAATAAAAATGCATAACCATGCCTCTGCATAAAAAAAGAAAACTGGAGAAAAATAAGAGAAGGAAAAAAATTACAGAATTTTGTCTGAAAATTAGGACAATTTTTGAAAGATCGCTGGTACTTCTTTTTATCCCTCCCGTGGATCCGTGGTACTAATGCACCCAAGATTTTCGTTGTTTTAACCAGTAACTAGTGTGCATGCCTTCTTCTTTTTCAGGAATCAAGATTTTTGAGCAGCTTGAAATATATATTTTAACCGTACGTGTTTTATTTAGTTGCCTAGCCTGAAGAAATCCTTCTACCGATTTTTAATTCTTGCTTTAAACGAAATTAAACAATGAAAAGTATTTTTATAAATTATAAATTAATGCGATATTCATTTATCTACATATTATATATCTTTAACAATTATGTTTGTGTCGTTATTATTTGTATTTCTCATGTTTCTTTCTTATACGTTTTATCTTTATTTATTTTATAATTCACATTAATTACCTTATATATTTATTTTATTTATTCTATTCTATTCTATATATATATATATATATATCTAGAGCTAGAAGATATCATTTGTATTTTATTTTATATTTACACTTAGGCTTTCGAAAATTTGAATTAGAACTAAAAAAAAATCGAATTTCAAGGGCCCAAATCGTGTATGGTAGTATCTGTTCCAACAAACCCAGCAAAGATGAAAAAGTACCTTTGTGAATCACTATAGATGAAGCCTATCGCCCTGCACACCCACACGCAAGAGAAAAATGATAATCAAGATCCAATATATGCATGTACATACATAAGACTAGAAGATGAAATACTAGGTTATATAGCCGGGAGGAAGTAACATGAGGGGTGATGGAAGAAGAGCTGAGGAAATCTGTGATCAAAGAGGGAGGCTGTGAGAGGGATAGGTGGAAGAAGGAGCTGAGGAAATATGGGATCAAAGAGGGAGAAGGGGTCGAGGAAATATGGGATCAATTGGTTTTCTTAGTTTTCTATGAGCTTCCAGCACAAAATATTAATTGGCTGCCTCGTTGGTTGGACAGATGATTAGCTTTATGTAACATGGGTGGGTGGGTTACATGCATGAGATGGAGCGGATAATTATTCTATTTAGCCAAGCACACCATATATCCTTTTCATTTTTTACATATTATAATATATGATAAGATCCAAATCAACCATCTTACTTATTCTCGTATAATTTTTATTTTTATCCAAAAACTCATTTTTCTTAAAAATTTTGATGTGTCACAACAAATACAAAATTATCAAATTATCTAGAAATAATCTTTGATGTTATGGCCTAAATAAATTTTAGATTGAAATAAGCTTTAATATTTTAACCAAACAAATCATACCAAGCACGATGATTCATTTAGATTTTACCAAGATATTATAATATATAAAAAAATAAAAAAAGGTACATGATATACTAGGTAAATTGAATAATTATGAACGAATATTCACTAATCATCTTAAAGCAGTTACTCCTAGCCTTAAATTAATTAGTTCATTCTTTTACAGTAGAAAAATTGACTCAATAGTGGATAAAATATATAGATATAAAAGAATTGTATCATGGACAATGGTTCACTAATTAAAAGCTTTTCTATCAAAAGATTTCATAGGAATTTTAATATTCTATACATTATTACACTTTAATCAAATCAAAGCTAAGTACCATATTTATCCCCATATCACCTTGAGATTAGAGTAATGGGTGGATTAAAGCAACCTTTAGGTTCCGTCATTGCTTCTCTAAAGCAAAAGCCAACGCAAACCATTAGAAAATTTTCATTATAAGAGACATTACCTATTTTTCTTAAAAATACACAATAACAATTTTCAATTCCTTAGATTTGGCCCCACATAAAAAATAAGGAAAATTGGAAGAAAGAAACATAAGGTAGAAAAATACAAAATTTTAAAACTTTTATGTCAACATTTGGGAGATCATTGGTATGTCTTTTTATCCATTTGGTCCATTACCCCCAAGAGATATCAATAACATTAATAACGTGTGAGAATGTCTTAGACTTGATCATTAGGTCCACAGCATAGGATGACTCATGAATTTTGACACTTGTAGGGATGGCATTGCCCCTTTTTCTGTTGCCACCCGACTTAAATGTGTTAGATCTTCTAAATATTGTTGCTTGAGCTTAGGAAACCATCCTGAGTTAATTGAAGACCCAAGATTCGTTCCACTGATTGCCGAGGATCCAAGATAAGGTACATCAGCAAGTAATAGATTAAGGCTCCCTTTGACCCTGCTGTGAAAATTCAAGTAATTTTATAATATCTTGTTGCAATGGAACTTTAGTAAAAAATAATTGACGTAAGTAAGATATTTTTAAAGTATTTAGTTATACTATTTAAAAGTGCTTTTGGAATTACTTCTTTGTTTGGCTATAAAATGATGAAAATATTTATATTATCTAAATTTAGATAACAAAAAATGAAAAATAATTATGTTTTAATTTCATAACTAATTATCTTCAAAAGAATTATGCAAATGACTGAATCTTGAAAATTTATTTTAAGAAAATATAAAATATTATTTATTTAATGATTATTTCAAAGTACTTACATATAAATCTTAGCAAGATTTTTATAAATTTTGATATAATGTATGGTTAATATTTTCATAAATAATTTTTATTTGGAAAGTATTATAAAGAAGAAGCTGTTTGGTATTTCACTTTGTCATTTCCAAAAGCATTTTCAATGTTTTTTATGTGTTTGGCCAAAAACGGTTGAAGTGCTTTAGGCATGTAAAATTACAAAAAGGACATATTACTTCTCATTCTAATCTATTTGGTAATAGTAATATATTTTAAATATTTTTATTATCAAACATAGTTATATCTTTATATACAATGTGTGTGTGTGTGTGTTAATCCATATACGGCTAGCATAGTTTCTGAATCCTTCTACCTTTCAAAATCCAATATCCAAATCCAACATGCCTAAACATTCCAACATTCCCCTTTACAATTCATCGTCGATGAGTCGTAGAAATGGTTAGTAAGATTGAGCTAAACTGGAGCTAGAGTTCACCTTTTAGCAATTTATTTTTATTTTTTCTAAATCGTTTTCCTTGCTTGAAAAAGAAAAAGATTTAAAATGTTTTTATAAATTATAAATTAATGTGATATTTATCTACATATTTATCCTTAAGAACTACATTTTTCTCTTTATTATTTATATTTCTCATAATTCTTTCTTATTTTTTCGGCTGATATTATTTGTATTTTTCTTTTATTTTGTCAGTTATGGTTTAGAAAATTTGAATCATAATTAAAACAGTGCGAATTTCAAAGGCTAAAATTATGTGTGATGGTGTCTGTTCCAGCAAACCCGTCAAATAAGAAAAGCATAGATGAAGGCTAGCTATCACCCTGCACAAACGGAATTAGAGAAAACGATAATCGGATCCAATATATACCTATATAAGATTAGAAAATGAAATAAGGCAACTGGGAGAAGTTAATATATATATATATATATATATATGAGAAGTGATTTTGTGAAACTCCCAAAAATGTCACGGAACTTCAAAAATTTTAAAAAATATTTCAAAAAATTGTAAAAATTGGTTTATGGATTAATCATACATTGATTTTCAAGTCTGTAAAAAAATATAAATATAAAAAATATATATACTTTTGGAACCGGTCTCACAATTGCCCGTGTAAGACCGGTCTCACAAAATAACTTCCCAATATATTATAATATATTTTGATAATTAAGATGAAATCAGTCTACCATACATTTTATGTTAATAATAAAATAAGCGATATGTTAGTAGCATAAGTGTTATTTAATAATAAATAAATAGATAAATATTTTTATTAAAAAATTCAATGAAGTTATTATAAGTACATATCATGTCATGGGATGAAAATTCTTCTTTTTCACTTGAAAACTTTTCATTTTTCGCTGACAAAACAGGCCTAAAGTGCAAAAGTAGGCAGCATCAGAGCGGAAGGATGAATTTGTAATAGCAGAAAATGAAAGGAGTCGTTGGCAAATATTCCCTATTGTCAGGGAAAACTGTGCAACTGGAAGGTGCGCGATGGAGAGTCTATCCAGAGCGAGTCTCTGTGAAGGAAAAGAAAATGGCTTATTCCTCTTCCTGGCTGCCATTCCACAACTGCTGTTGTATATTCCCCTCAACTGTCATTCCCAAACCTCGTCACAC
The DNA here is from genome assembly GCA_036873735.1 of Pouteria campechiana. Taxonomy (NCBI): domain Eukaryota; kingdom Viridiplantae; phylum Streptophyta; class Magnoliopsida; order Ericales; family Sapotaceae; genus Pouteria; species Pouteria campechiana. The sequence continues at coordinate 28,858 of JAYJMB010002597.1, forward strand.
TTTAATCTCTCTCTTTAGCTTCTCCCACCCTCCATTCTCTCCACCGAAAACAGACGATCCTCGCCTCAGCTCCAACCATCTTCACAGAGCCAGCCCAGATGGTACTCTCTCTCTCTCTCTCTCTCTTTCTCTGATAATTGGATTTCTATATCTTGTTCCTTGAGCAGATTTTTTTTTACCATCTTTTTATTTCCTTTTTTCTCTCAACTGTAAAACATAGTAATTGAGTAAGCATAGCAGGGATGCTGCCCACCGAGTTAATTGAAGACCCAAAATTCGTTCCATTGAATGCTGAGGATCCAAGATACGGTCCACCAGTGAGTCTTCATTCCCATATGCTTTTGCCTTTTGTTTGTAAACATCCATAATTGAGTTTTTATAATTGTTTACAAGAATTACGAACCATGCTTCAAGAGTATACACTTTTTGCCTCGAAAACTTTACATGCGCTATTTCTCATCTAAATAGGGGTAATGTAGCTTTTGCCGAAGTTTAGCTTATATTTCACTTATCTGTCAAAACCCTCCTATGCGCTTTGCTGTTTTTGCAACGACAATTATAAAGGAAAAGCACTAAAATAAGCTTAAAAAATAATATAAATGGAGAAAGTGGCGTGAAGGGAGAGACACGTGACCCTCATGCAATTCTTCCGCTCACCTAGCTACCCATTTGAAACCAATTCAGCTGGAGGGCTAGCGAGGTGCCAAGTGTCTGTAAGTGGCTTTCCATCTTTGGTGAATTTTGCAAAGTTAAATGGTTTATAATGTATTCTGTTTTTTTATGTTATGGTGAAAATTTGGATCAAGCATGTAAGATTTAGATTAAGCTATGTCCAAGAAAAATCTTTCCAATTTAAGATTTTTTATGGATTTGAAATATTTTGAATTTGAGAATTCATAAATCTGCTCTGTAACTTGACCATAGGGCATGGTATGTAGTTTCATTAGCGCTGTGGTAAGAGTGACCGTAATCTAAACATTCACTATGTTCTGGACCTTACCGTGGCAGATGCAACGCAATGGTATGAACAAGCCTGTTCTGAACTCAACCATAATGCATAATATCTGGTTCCCTTGTTATTTGGCTATAGTCTACCTTAAAAATATGACTTCAACTCTATTTCTGTTGTATGGCCCCCAAATATTTTTGGGCTATATGATTATTATATTTGTAAATTATTCCTTGTATTCACTTGTTAACACTTGCTTGATCCAATTAAAAGATAGATTGCTACTTGCTGAGCATGTGTAGCCCATTTCCTCCTATTTATAACTTCAGGCACAAGAAAAATATGAACATTATAATAGCTGTGCAAGGCTTGGGGGTATCATGAGAGTAGTTAGAAGATTATGGAATAAACTATTGAGAATTTATTTAATGGACTTGTGACTTTGCAAGTAAATTTATAAATTTTCTTTCAGAAATTTGAAGTGCATGGTTTAAAGCCACTGATTTCGTTTCTGTTTACACACTTGTATGGTGAAGCACTATATTCATGTGAATGTCGTGTGCCTGGCTCATGCGGTGTTGGGGTGTGACATCATCTCTACCCTCTGTTCCTATTGTTTTTGTTGTAAATATGGCACACTGCCATTCAACAATTTTTTGTTGTCAGTTTTGTTACTCATCTCAAACCAAGTGTTTCATGATGCAGGCTTTGCTCCTGCTGGGCTTTGAAGCAGAAGAAACAGTAAAAGTACTTTTTTCTGTACATTTCCACCACAACTAGGTTGATGCCTTCATTTTTACAGATCCCATTTGGGATTTGATAAACAATTACCAAATGGGTCTTCCAAATAATTTATTTCTAACCCTGCCATATGCCATGTTCATTTCTATGTGTGAGGCTGGAGAAGATCATGCATGATCATAACTGTTACCGAATCGTGATAATGGCAACAGCTTATATTGTATGGCATCTGGTATGCCTACAACCGTTGGTGCCTCTGTAAGGTCTGCACCAACATGATTCTCAAATGCCAGGAAAATTACACTGATCTCACCATTAGATATAAGGTAGGCCACACCATAAAAAACAATGCGGATGCACAGTGGGCAGTGGATACAAGTTGTTAGATCAGCTGATGAATGAATTAGCCTGATTTTGGATATGACAGCACTCTGATGTGACCACCCTCAATGGACTCATGTATGCCATATGCAGTTGACCACTTGTATCTGGGAGTTTGGGTTCTGTGCTGGTTATTTTGTGGTGAGGCCTAGACTAAGCTGCAAATGATTTTTAAGCTAGTCATGATGGTGGCATGAATCTATCAAATGCTCTCGCCTTCATCTGCTGATCCACATGGGGTCTACAATAGCCTAATATTGTTGCTACTGGCAGATGTGACAGTACTCTATCATTTCTGGCTAAGTTATAGTCCAATGTGGAATCAGGATGAACAATCTGCTAAGGCTTCCTATGCCAGTCCAGCTAACTGTTCATCTTTTATTTGCCTTTCTTTCTTTTCTCTTCATGCAGATACAAAACCTTTTACGGGAACTGGATGGTGAGTTTCTAAAGGTAACTTGACTCTTGTTACGTTAAGGCATAGTACTTGCGACATGTGACAGGGTTGTAGCAATCTTTAGTAAGATTGAGCTAAACTGGAGCTTGAGTTGACCTTTTAGTATTTTTTTTTTCTTTTCTAAATGCAATCATGCAAGCTTCTGGGAATATCTCTTTAGGAGTGGTCAGTTCCATTTTGTCTATGGGTATATCCACCTTCACCATCATCATCTGCCCAGCAGAACACTAGGATTCAACAACCATTTACCTTCCTGATAGAGTAAACTGAACAATGCCTTTCGGTTAATCACTGCAACCTTGCTCACTTGAAAATTACCAAGGAATTATTTCTTGGGAGAATAAGAATAACAATCCTATGAAATGGCAAGCCAAAGCAGAGTTGATGGTTGATCAATTGTTAAATATGCTCTGTTGTGGAGTTAAATCAAGACAAAAAGTTCCATACTTTAGATTATCATTTTTTTAGACCAATTGATTTCCACTGAGGTAATACTGGATCTTCATAAAATGTAAAACATAATGAGATGCTAGGCTGATCCGATTAACATTTCTTGATATATGTTTGCTTTTTATCTTGTTTCCATCAATAGAATGCCCAATTCTCACAAAGAACATCCGTGCAGTCATTTCCATGATCCTTACCTGCATTTACTTGCAATTATTCTATTTACACCACTTTTATGCATTCATTCATCTACATAGATGGGACACAATTTCTTCATGAGTGTTTCTCTTTTCAGGCATTTTATGCTTACAGATTTCTGTGACAATTTGATAAGACACCACCTCTAAATTTTCATTTTGTAGGTCATTCATTGTACAGAAGACATGATTGAGCAACCACTTTGGGAAGCAATGCATGTTCAACAACCAGATTTAGGAATTGTGAAGGTTGAATTTTTCAACTTGTTTCTGGTTTAAATGATTTTCATTGTGCTGTGTTTTGCGCATCTATATTAGAAAATCAAAGTGCTCTTAATTATTTTGTATTCAGAAAAACATATGCTGGGGAAGAATGATGGTGTTTGGATCATAAAGAAATGTTACAATGAGAAGTTTTATTGTACTTATAAGGAAAGAAAGTGACCTTCCGCTAATAGTATCTTCATTGTCTGCACAATCAATAAGTCAACATTACTGCAATGCTATTTTACTTCCTGTTATTGTACATGGTTAAATTTGATAGTAACAACTGCTTGTTACAATTTACAACATTGAAAAATATGAGAGCACAAACTTTTGCTCTCATTATGTCAACCTATATTCTTCAAGCACAAACTTTTGCTCTCATTATTTCAACCTATATTCATCATGTATGCAAACATAGAGCATGAGTGTGTCTTAAGAGTAATTTATATCCCAAAAAATCTTAATCATCACTCGCATGTAGTGAAATGTTCAAATCCATTAAGTTAGGAAAGCTTGCTAATCAATTTACTTTGGCACTTTCTCAAAGTTTTAACTTAGATTGCAGTTCTTTTCTAGAAGCTGACACTAGTGAATTAGCATCATAAACCTCTAGCTTTAGCCCTAGTATTGTTTGCCTAATGAGACCATGATTTAACGTTTTGCAGGTTGCTAAACCATTGCCAAGGGTCTGCATTTTGTCTGGCTTAACCGGGGAGGAAATGATGATGTTTATTGATGCTTTTCCTGAGACTGGTAAAATATGTTCCATACTTCTATTCTCCCATAATTACAACTTACAATGAAGTTAATTGTAAAGATCTATCTGCATCATTTTGACTATGAAGTTAATTGTAAAGATCTATCTGCATCATTTTGACTAAGTACTAAATAAAGGTAATGATAAGCCATAATGGCCTGCCCCAGTACCGTCATGTAGTGGCTATAACTGGTTTGAAAGATACAACCTTTGATTTATTGAATCCATCATAAATTTTACTTTAGATTTTTTGAAATTAATGTATGGTGTGATTTTTCCACGGATTTCTGCACGGTATAGAGAATAGTGTTAAAAGAACAAAAAGTTAGTGAAAAAAGAAAGGCTAAAAAGGGTATCATAAAGGGTAGAACTGTTATATTCCTATAAGGATAACTATCCTGGCCATAACTTATTTCTTAAATCCCATTGAGCATAACCATCCACCTAATTAGGGAGGAAATGATAGCATTCATTGATGTTTTCCCATAAACGGGTAACATACGTGCCATTCTTTCATCATTACGGAACAGGATGTACCTGCTGCATTTTGACAGTGTATTAAATAACAGTAATACGAAGCCACAACAGCAAGTCCCATAGTAGTCACATTCCAACTTTCTTTTCACCTGGAAACAGGCATAAGATTTTTATTCAGCAAATCTATCTTAAATCATGATCTTTTAACTTTGAAAAGATGTGCCGTAGGTTTTCAGTTAGGAGAAAATTTTGAAAAAAGAATAATAAAAAAAAACCTTGAAATGGGGGGCAGCAGCCATTTCTTAGTACCTTGCCATCATGTATTATGCATTTCTGCCGGGCAATGATGTGATGGAAATGATTATCACAGTGGAATTTTCAGATTCTCAGCTTAGAGAAAGAAGTGTCCTTTTTTCCTGGTCTGGGTAAGTCATCCTATTCTATCCTCTTTAAGATATTGCTGTACAGAGCAATCCTAAGCTGAATAATGCCATGATAGAATCTCTGGGAACTCCTTGGCATGGTCCATTTGATTTCAGGAACAACACAAGATCATGAATTTTATTATAGCCAGAAATCTTCTTCAGTAAACTAGAAGATTAACAGTATTTTTCATGTCTTTAGTATCATAATTCCCTGATGCCTGATCTCCTACACACTAGTGTTCAGTTGCACATCCATTAAGCTGTAAGTTTATCAAAAAGAATGTTGTTGCTTGATTAAATCAACAATGCCAATACCTTACTCGAACTTTTGCATTGCAATGTACTAAGCATCATCTTTTTAGCAGGGCTGGAACCAGCTGTTTTCGCGGCCCTAGTGCCTAACAGTGCAAATAAACCATTGAGGGAGGTGATAGAGGAGATTATGGGCGACCACGAGATGATGGTAATTAGCCCTCTCATGCGCAACCATAATCTATTGCTGGTTGCCTCAAATTACCCATTATTAACATATTCCACATTTTCACAGACTGCCAGAGTGCAAGGTCCGTCATAAAGACATAAACCAATCCAAAAAGGAGTGTCTGAGATGTTTTGGATCCAGTTTCTTCTAAACTTTCGTTCTTCTTAAATACTGAAACAAGGCTCACCAAAGAAAATCTATTTTGTAAAGGACTCAAGGCTGAATCCTTGTATCGCAGAAGATCACTGCAAATGCTATTGCGGAGAAGCTATTGCAGAAGATCACTGCAAATGCTCCTTGTATGACTCAAGGCTGCAGCTTTCCATTCATGTATTGTGGAGATCAGGTTTTGAGGTCTCGGTAGCAGCGATTGTTTGCACACGATTTGGTTCTTAAAACACTGCACCCACCAGATCCCATACGTTAGTGATTAAGAATCTGTTGTGTTATGGATGGCTTTTTTTTCCTGTAATTGTTAGAGTTGCAGTTTCTTTAGCTGTGTATGTAACTTTGGCAATAATCTTGTGTTGCATGCGGACGACTAATTACAGCTATTGCTTGGAGTATCCCTCAGAGTCCCTATCAAATGCCCCATTTGAATGGATACATGCATGTGACAACCTCAGCTACTGAACCTACCATATGCGAGTTTTAGCCCCTCCAAACTTCAATAGAAAGCAAGCCTGCTATACGAAAAATCTGCTTATGCCACTTTATACATATTTGATTGAGTTGGCACAATGAAAACATGTCCACCCTCCTACGACATTCATGGGATGGATTTAAGGCTGCAAAATGGTGGAAGATAGCCAGCTTTTAACCATGGCGGTTTTATGCGCAATCTCATCTTTCAAAAGATGGGTCGTCAACTTGCAGTTCAGCAACAATGGCTCTATTTTTCATCACCAATAATCCATACAAGAACATGAACCACTCTTAAAATGATGGAAACGGAACCTATCCCTCATTATTATTTCCCTTTCATAAAGCTTGGACAAAAGCTTAAATGATGAGTGGCAATCGACACATACACGAAGGTTCTTCATGATACGTATCTTCACCTCAGGGCCAGAATTGATTAACCCAAATGCCAATGCCAACTTCTCACTGTGAAAATGGACAGCAGATTCCTTCTCCTCTTCGTCTATATCAAATGTAACTTGTGCTGTATGAGGAACATGCCCAGCTGACCTTAATAGCCTGGCCATATCATCGAGCACTGACTTTATCTCTTTCGACTGTAGGCATGATGAATGGTTTGCCAAAAACTGGTGTACACGACCATTCAGCTCAATGTAGCTTAGTCCCGGTGGCTTCTTGATGCCCCTATCTTCCATTTGTTTCCTTTCTTTTCTAACATCATCCCACTGTTTTGCATCGGCATGTATGTTTGACAACAAAACGTAGTGGCCACCATGGTCCAAGTCCAATTGGAGGAGCCGCTTCCTGACAAGGTTACTCATCTCAACATTTCCATGGATTCTACATGCACTCAACAGAGATCCCCATATCACATGGCTATTGACTTCAACTGGCATTTTCTCCATGAAATCAAGTGCCTCATTCAAAAATCCTCTCCGTGCAAGAAGATCAACCATGCATCCGTAGTGTTCAATTTGAGGTCTAATTCCATGCTCCTTGAACATGGAATCAAAAAGCTCCTTCCCTTCATCAATCAGACCACTATGACTTAAAGCACATAACAGGCTAACAAAAGTAATCTCATCAGGTCTAAAACCTGCAAGCTGCATTTCCCCGAAAATTTCCATGGCTCTCTTACCCAATCCATGTTGAGCAAGACCTGACATCATCGAATTGAAGAGAGCAACCGTCTTTAGCATCCCAGGGGCACTGTAAAAAATCTCCAGTGCAGATTCTATATTCCCACATTTTGCATACATATCTACAATAGCTGTATAAAGGATAGGATTATGATCTATTGACCTCTTCTGGATGTAATCATGAATCTTTTCCCCAAAATCAAGAGCACCCAAATGGGCACATGCTGAGAGAACGCTAACTAGTGTGACTGCATCTGGTACAACACCTACCGCCTCCATTTCTGAAAACAGCTCTAATGCTTCATGGTACCGTCCTGTCTGAGAATAGCCACTAATCATGGAAGTCCAAGAAACTGAATCTCTCTCAGGCATCTCATTGAAGAATCGACGAGCAACCTCGATTTCTCCAGTCCTGGCGTAACCAGACACCATAGAACTCCAAGCAAAGGTACTTGCCGTGACGCTTGCCATCCGAAACACAGTTTCCGCTGCTTTCATTAACCCAACCTTTGTATACATATCCACAAGAGCATTCTTCAACAGAACGTTGGAATTCAAAGAACTCGAACTTCTGTACATCAACGCATGAACTTGATTTCCAGTTCCCAAATCTTTCAACGCAGAGCAAGCAGACAACAAAGCAACAAACGTGAAATCGTCAGGCTCCAAACCCATGTCCCGCATCTCCCCAAACAGACGCAGGACACTCCTAGGCCGACCTCCCCAGTTAAACCCATTCATCAAGGTGTTAAATGAGATGAGGTCCCGTTCAGAACCTTCATCGAACACCTTACACGCACAGACCAAATCCCCGAAAACTGCATAGAACTGGATGAGAGAATTCCTAACAAAGAGATTGGTATCGAACCGATACTTCACAGCATGGGCATGAACCTGCAATCCTGCATGTGGGGTCGAGAGTCTAGCACAGGCGTTGACGAGGAAAGTGAAGGTGAATCGATTGGGGGCGACAGGCATGGAGTTGTAGAGGAGGAGAGCCTGGTGGGGGGAGTGTTGGGTGCGGGAGTGGGCGCGGATCATGGTGTTGCACAGGAAGAGGTGGGGGCGATTTATGAGAGAGAAGAGAAGGTGGGAGTGGTGGAGGGCTTGTGGGGGAAGGGGAGAGAGGGATAGCAGGAGGGAGATGAGGTTGCCCAAGAACGTGAATTTGGGTTGGATGCCGGTGACGATGATTTGGGCGTGGATTTGGAGGACTTGGGCGAAGGAAGAGCATGATGATTGGAGAAGGGAAGAGAGGAGAGTAGAAGGATGACAGTCACGACAGTTGGTGAGGAGAAGCTGATGATTCCCGGGCATTAACAAGTTCTTGTGCTATTTCTTTGCACGCCTCTCCGTCTGCCATGTTCATGCGGACGACGAATAGGTCAAAAAATATACACGAAAAGCTGATTTAAGGCTCTGAAGTAAACTCTTCAAAAGAATACCTAGATTCTTAGATTTGTATCTAAGATTTAAATTTTTGGGTTTATAATTATACTAATTTTCAATTCTTTTTAAATTTATGCAGGTCAATCATTAGAAGGGAATCCATGGTAGGGCTACAAATCTGTGCAGGATTATCTTGTGGCGGCTGTGCAACTTACATGCATGCATTTTCCGATGGCATTCTCAACTTTTTTTTGTTTTTTTTTTTTTTGACTAATGTACACAACACATCTAATTGAAATATACCCTTAATTCTTTTTTTCAAAGTTGAACTATTATTATTATTATTATTTTCGGCACACATTTAGCGTCAATCCGTAGATAAGAGTTGAGGGATGACATCAACCAAACGCTGATCACCCTCTGCTTCTTGTGGACAGCTGCAGCGAAGCTTATGATGATAATTACCATGACGATGACAAAAGTAGTGATCCAACGGGGAAACAGTCAATTTAAATTAGTAAATTATTTATTTTTTATTATTATCAATTAAATAGGAGCATAAATTAGGCGGCATAATTTAATAGTAAAAGATATATTCATTTAGATTATGACCCATAATTCAAATTTTAAATTTTTATTATATTGTTTTTAAAATTATTTAAAAAAAATGAACCAGTCAATTTCGTATGGTTCAACCGGTCAAGCCTTGAGCTCCGGTCTGCCTACCAGTCCGGTTTCAATAACATTGGTCTAATCTTGGTGAGGGGAGAAGATAAACACCCCAATCCAGAAAAACAAGGACGTGCAACCTATAGCTTGGGATCATTCATCACAGAGAAGACAGTTCAAGGTGGGAAAAGAGAGAAAATTGGGGTGTAAATTGTGTAAGATTGACTTGGGTTGCGGACATTTAACCCTAATCCTAATTACAAAATTCTAACTCAATCCAAACCCTTATTTGTAAAACTCTAACCCAAACCCTAAGAAAATTCGGTTTTGGGTTCGAATTGGATTAGGTAAAACTCTAACCCTAAGAAAATCGGCTTCGAAGTGACGCCCTTATGTTGATGCTTCACCGGAGAAGATGTTGACAATGTTTAGAGGTAAAGGAGGTGTCACAGATGACAAACACCCTTGCTGCTTCGTCGGAGTAGATGAAGAGAATGTTTATCATCATAAAGGAGGCGTGGCAGATGGTAGAAGCCCTTATGCTTGCTGCTTCACTAGAGAAGATGCAGACAGCGTTTAGAGGCGGCAGAGCAGAGGAGGCGTCGCAGATGATAGATGCCCTTATGCTTGCTACGTCGCTGGAGGAAGATGGAGACAGCGGTTAGAGGAGGCAGAGCCGGCGTTGCCGATGGGTGTGCTTGCCGAATGGCCGAATGCGTAACTGTCAGATAGGTGTGCTTGTGCATGAATTGGAGATGGGTGTGAATGGCAGCTGAGGTAGGCGTCGCAGTTGCGCGCGAATGGCAGCTGCGGTAGGCGTCGTGGATGGTTTGTGAATCGCCGTGAACGGCAGCTGCGAGCTGCTGTTCGTCCTATCGATTAGGGCAAGAGCGCAGGGAAGGTAAGGGGTATTTTAGGTTTTTCTTTTAATTTATATATCTAGAAATCGGGTCGGGTTATTTAGAGCCTTACCCTCCAGCCCAATCGGGTGAAAATCCGGATCAAGTTAAACCTGGTTTACATTTTCAGAATTTCAAATTTTCCAACCCAAATCGACCCCTTTTCGGGTTGGTTAGTCGGGTTTGGGTTTAACCCGAACTGATTTACGCCCCTGAGACTAACGAAGCACCAAGCACAAGCACAAGGCAACCAAGATTTTCCGTCTGTTCATGGAGAGGTTATGAGCAGCTTCAAAACTGTAAGATATTTCTATGGTCCTGAGAAATATTGAAACCAAGTGAGCTTAAGCTAAGTACATAAGATCATTCCAATCTCTTCCACAAACTTTCAACATCCATAAGGACTCAAATCGCCAAATGCTCAGTGAAATTATACATCCAACAGAGACGCAAAGCCTAATCTTATAAGACCAAATTCTTACTCCAGAGAGGTAGGCCTGCCACTCCCTGGACTCAGTACCTTCGGGGCATGCGATCTAAAAACCTCCCAGACGGGCACTCAAATGCAAAGTGGCCTCGGCCTCCACAGTTACGGCATATTGTCAGTGTGGCCATGCACTCCCTGCTCATATGCCCTACCTGATTGCAGGTCCGGCAGACCACGTCTCGGTAACTGCCGATGTGGCCCCCACCACCCCTTTCACCAAGCATTTCTGCTTTGGGACAGTCCCTGGCAACATGCCCAGAAATATTGCAAAGGTTGCAGATGGGATCATTTGGGCAGTCCCGTGCCAAGTGGCCTGTCTTCCTACAGTTGTTGCATGCTTTCTCATTTGTGCAGTCGGCGGCAATATGCCCTTGCTTGTAGCAGTTGTTACACAGCCTCAGATCACCGGGTGGCAGTTCAGGGGCTGAGCAGTGTTTGGCAAGATGGCCCGCCTTGCCGCATGTGTGACAGATGCCTTCATTTGGGCAATCACTGGCCATGTGTCCAGGCTCTCTACAATTCCAACATATTGACTTTGCAGTGCACTCCGATGCAATGTGCCTGGTCAAAAAAGGAGGAAAAAAAAAAAAAAAAGAAGATCAAACAGATACCGAGAGTAAAATCGGAAATTGCATTCACTTCAAGGGATTTTGTTAAAACCAATGCCACTATTATGGTTCTATTCGGAGGTGGAGCCATTGATAAGATAAACGACACTGACGGTAAAAGTCCAATGTGAAATAAAAAAGGGGATGCAAAAATAAACAACAAAATCCTTGACAAGAATCTGAAGCTACAGCAAAACCGTAAAGGCGCTGCAGAAGGGACATACTGCTGGAACAGATCAACATAGTTTCCATCATTGTTTGTGCCAGTAAATCTAAGTGATGTATTGTGGAATAGGCCCTACTGAAATCAAGCATAGTTTGAGAATCACTCTGAACGTACAAACTTGGGCATCTGTTTCCAACTACTGAGTTAGACCCATTAAGTAAATCGTGTTTAACTGCTAATTTGTCAGGGGCCATTTGATCAGTATGTTTTTAGGTTCATTGTTTTGTCAGTGGACCCAGAAATTAAGTGCCTCAAGCACTTTATTTTATCTTGGAGATACATTCCTAGAATGCTGCCACTTGGAGAGTCCTTGAAGCTGCACTCTGAAACAGGGAACCCTAAAAAATGCAATGGTGGGGCAAAAAAATATTCAACAAGAAACCACAGAGCAAAGTTAGCTACCAGGAATGTGAGCAGTATGGTTGTTGTCTTACCCTGGGAGACCACAGTTGTTACAGACAGCCACATTAGCACAGTCTCGGGCAAAATGCCCTGGGCGTTTGCAGTTCTTGCACAAATTGACATTCCTGCGAAAGAAAAGGCAGTTGTTAATGCTGTCATGATATCGTATTCCACAATATCCACAAAGACAGGATATTTGCTCATTTTCATAGCTCACTAGTAAAGTTCTAAATGTCTCAAGGCCATTCCGGTCCACAGAAAAGGAAAGGTAAAAGGACTTTCTTGCTAGCCATTTGAAAAATAAATAAATTTAAAAAAAAAATGATCTCTCTAAAAAATTCATGAAATGGAAGAAAATAGGATAGTGTAGGTGTAGAAGGATATACAAATTTGTAATGCGTACAATGGTTTGCATGATAAGAACCGGAGAGCAGATGTATAAACAGGAGGGTCCTGGTGAAATGTTGTGCAAATAGTGATGAAAATTTTGCACAAGGCGAGCACAATCAGTTGGGATAACACTTGACGATGATGAAAATAATTTGGTGCAAGAAGAATTAGTAGTCATGTGGTCAGAAATGATCAACATAGACTCAACACCCCCAGCCTAGGTTAAATCAGTAGCATTTTCATTCACCTTCCCTAACACTCGTGAGGAAGAAAGATATCTGAATTGTTTGACAAGGGTCCATTGTATTTTTGGTCAGGTCTGCAAGCTTTCAACAGCTTTTCCTGGACAAAATTTAACTGAGAACATTCTTTGATTGCCTTTTGAATAGCTAGGAGTAAATTTTTTTTAAATTATAAAAGAATGGCATATATTGCAACAGATTAGGTAAGCTAAAAGCCTAATTATCTGAATGGCCATGGTGGCCTTGGCAAAAAAGTATTGACTTCCAAGTCCTAAAAAGTACAGATAAATTCCCAATGCAGCTTACCACTGCCTAAATTTCCATCCACATCTGTCAAAGTTGGTTTCAAACCCGCTGGAACATTGCACCAAATAATTTAGATCTCAATCAGGTTGTTTTAGAAATTTTGATGGTCTGTCTTTGACCTGCTGATGAAGAACGCAACATGAACCAGAAGGCTAATTCATAGAATTTAGGGTTTCTTGAGTATTGCATATTTAGGAATGATTTATTTAGAATTTTAGATAATTATTTTATTTGGATTTGATGTAATCATCAGGTAATTCACATATACATCAACTTGATAAATGGTTTAGGTCATTACTTTTATTTAGGATTTTAGTAATCCACATCCCATTAGGATTAGGATTGCATTAGGGCTTTCTATTATCTTCTATAGATAGGAAGGCATGGTTCATGTGTAACAAAACTTATGATTATTGATTGAATACAAATGCATACAAGTTCATCCAAATCCCTCTATTATTCATCTACTTTTCTCTCAAATCCCTAATTCTTTTATTCTTCTCTCCTTTCTTTCCTTCTTTAACCTATTGAGAGGATCTTTCCACATTTTTCAAAATTTTCCTCCCTCCTATGCTGAATCATCTACTAGCTTGCATCATTTCAGTCTTAACATTAATTCACCTCCTCTCAAGTAACACAACCTAAAAGTTAATATCGGTAGAAGTGGCCAGTCGCATCACTTGTGATATCTTCACCAGTATCACCAGCTTTCCCAAATAAATAAATAAAGGAAAAGAACAAAAAAAAAAAAAAACTATGCATCCCTTTTGACAAAAAATAGTAAAGCCACCAACCAGCCAAAATGTGATCCTCTTGACCAACCATAGATTGCCTAAAAAGACTTACTAGCACTTCTTTAACTTGTCAAACAGAAGATTATTGTACCATTGGCAAATAAAAGAGAGTTACTTCCAAGGACCATATTTTAAAGCTACTATGGGTGCGTTTGGATAGAATGTATTTGATAGAGTATGTATTAGCAAGGTGCATTTAAATAAATGAGGCAGTCAGCAAAAAAGGCTTTTCTCATAAAAAAGGATAATAATTGAAAATATATATAATGATTAAAAAAAGTACAATTGTTGGACATAGTTATAATGTCACATCAAAGGAAAATGGTAGCTAATACACTCCTTGTCAAACGAACCTCTTATCAAAACACACCCTAAGAGAGCTTTACGTACCAATGATTTAAACCTCCATCATATTCTGCACAACATGCATGGAATGACCATCTGGTGAAGTCCCTTGATTTTTGAAAAAACCTTTGAAAAGGGATTAACTAGACAGAAATGCCCAGAGTAATACCACCTTCCATTCATTGATATGCTCGCAGGTTCTCTAGGAGGTAAGTGTACTACAGTTCTAAAACCCAATTGGGTAGCTAAAAGAGTACTAATAATGGAGAGCAGTGAAGATCACTCCATTGCCCTCTTTGAATCTTTCCCAAAATGTAAGTTACACAACTGTACAACTAGAAATGGGACATCAGTTGCATTTTGTGCAACCACTTTTGGCATCTTGGATCAATAGTCAGGAAAATGGCGAGTTGATAAGGATGTTGCACATAGAATTTGAGTAAGAAGGAAGAACTAATAATGTGATTTGAAAGTAATGTAATTGTTGGTATAAATTAAACTGATTGGGTAAGGCAGCTGGTAAGGATGTTGTATATAGAATTCAAACAGGAAGGAAGAACTAATGAATCAGTACAAGTAAAACTATTTTTGCACGCAGCTATAAGAATAGCTTGCAGAGAAGAACACTGGAAAGTGATGGAACATCTCTAAGATCAGTGTGGTGAAAATGATAGGGCTGACTAAGGCAAGCAGCAAGACTAAGAAGGAAAAAATAGGAATCAAAAGAATCAGAGAAAATCTCGTAGCAGAAGCTTAGATAATAAGATGAGCAAAAGTTGATTTAGTTTAGACATATGTAATGGAAACCAAGGATTAAACTAATTAGAAGAAGTTGATCAGTTGTAAAGACTTGAAAAGAGAAAGGGAAGGGCATAAAAAAGACAGATGAAGGACGTTATAAGAGATATTATAAGAAAATGATCCAAGATAAATATGAATGATGTAACAAGAATCATGCAGTTCCACTTCATTGGGATACACCTTCTAAGATGATGTTCTTCTTCCTCAAAAAGAGCACCCTAAATCTTCTCTCCATTTTGGAAACTGACAAGTTTTATATAATGTAGTTTTCTCCCTCACTCTCAATCATGTTGTAGCTGCCATTTTCCCCCTTCTTCTTAATCAAGATATATCCTCTCATTCATCTCCATTGACAATAATTCATACAACATCTATCCTACAGTCATGATCTTCAAGTAAACAGTCCAAAACGACAACAGTAAAAGATCGGCCCAGTAAAAAGCACTTGTTAATCATAACACCAATGGAAACAACAACAGTAGGAGATCAGCCTACTAAAAAGCACTTGTGAACATTAACACCAAAGGAACAACACTAACGCCTCTAGTTTTATGTGCCTGCACAGCAAGTCAGGAAAGTTTCAATATCCAATTTATCCTATTGTTGTTCAGCTGATTAACCAGTTATTGAGGATCCACACAATAGTGACTCTTTGTTCAATCTCTTTGCCAAGAATCTATGCATGTCATTGACATTGTGGAGCCTGCTTGACATAGAAATCCTAATTTTTCTGCAGTATAGCTAACTGGTCCAAAATCACACACATTGAACACAGGGTTTTTACATATACGACATCTGGTCTGATGAGATTGATTGTTGTGTGCCTTGATCAATTGGAACACTCAAAATCTGGGTTCTGGTAGGAAACATATCGACATTTCAAATGGGATCCACTTACAACATTGAAGACATGCAAACCTGTACATGTAAACATGTCAAATGTACTATGGACAATACAAATCATGATTTCGATGGGAAAAAAAAAAACCCAAAACTATCATCACCAGAGACCAATCTCTCTATGACAGATCAAGAAATTAAGCCTACTCCTGAATCCTAGTAACTACAGTGCATCTGTTTGCATTCAAAATGTGTACTGTCCATTCCTTCTGCCTTAGAGGCACAAAAAAATTCGGGCCACTTTGCAAGTCAAGTCAACCATGCAAAATAATTGACCATATAGGTTTCCACTGTCTATCTCATTGGAGAACACCAAAGATATGGGCTAGCTTAATTTTTTGCCCGCTCAACAAAAAAATTACATGGATCATCCAATAGCATGAGTTGCTGTCGTCAAACAATTTGCAATCAACCATAGGGAAGCTCTTAGTAGTACAAGCAAAAAACAGAGAGACAGAGAGAGATAATTCTCTGGTCCCAAACATGAAAAGAAGACACCTCTCAATCTAATTATGAAAACCAATAAATAGAGGCACTACTTTTACCCCAGCAGCTAATATTTTTTCTAGACTAATGTTTGGAGTGCCAACTAAAGAGGACCTTAAACTTTTTAGCTAATCCCCAGTTGGTAAAATGGTCTTTCTTTTTTCTTTATTTCCTTTCTTTTCTATTTCTCCTTTTTGTGGAGCAAATTGGAATGTTCTTAGCATTAATAATAACTCTCCTAACAAAATCCATTAAACAACAGTCCTACAATTAGTTTGGGCAAATTTACAAAACCCTTACAAAATTTATGACATAGGGTCAATCTGAAATGGCTTTATTTTTCCTTTTCCTCTTTCAAAGAATGAGTCTGAAATATTTTTTATTTCTTTCTTTCTTTTAAAGGAAAGGAAACTTTTTATTGAGAAATAGAATGATAAGAATGAAAGCAAAAAACAGAAGAGGTAGATATCCAAGTCCGTTGACCTAACCTAAAAACTCCCTTCCAGAATAAAGCATTCTTCTTGTAGAAAACTTACTTACAGAAGCCAGAATGCAGTGTAATATAGAAAATCAGATAGCAGTTCAAGTTAGCATGGACATCTACATATATTGGAATATGGACACCGTAACAGTAAACTCATTTTGTTTATGAAACTTGAACTGAGTCTTAGTGAATCAGATTGACAACGATTTTAATTCTGTGCCTCTTCTGCTCACCAACTGTCTCCCCCCATCTCTTTAGAATATCTTCACCATTTACTGGTAAAAATATGACCAGGCATTCAACAAAATTCACTAATGCTAACATAATTTAAACTAACAACCATGCGTTTCCACATTGCACGCCATGGAAACGTAAATCACAATATTCAAGGCAATAAATGGAAACCACATCAAAATAGAAGTCTCAATGCCACAAATAGTAGAATCTGAAAATGGTAGAACATAATGAATGGAAGAAAAACTCTTCTGAGAAGTGGAAGAATTAGGTTAACTAAAAGCACTAAGTAGAAGTATTTGGTTCCCTAGCAGTTGGAAGCAAGCACCTCTAGCAAAATGAAAAGGCAAAAAGTCATTGATTCATGTAACTATGAACGTAATAGCCCCTTGAATGTCAAATTTCATCCTTAAAAAGGACAAATAATCGTCAATTTATTTAAACATGGATGTAATAACCCCCTATATGTGAAATTTCATGCCTTGACACTAGCATTATAAATTTTTCTTTTCCTCCAAAATATCTCCATCATCGCGAAGTTTCTTCATTACTGATTACACAAAGATGCCACATTCAATTAGCAAAGAAACAGGAAGCAAGCCAATCATGTACTCCAAAATCTTTCGTATGTTCCTATCACTTACAAGCAAAAACAATAATGAAACCCTGAGCAATGTGATAGATGCTCAAGCTCAACAACATCCCCCTCCTTCCCAGCCTGCCTCCCTCTCTAACAGGAAGGAAGGCATTGTAATAGGATTCTATTAGGCTGTTTGGGTGCAGTGTCCCCCTATATTATTATTGTATGCTAGCCAGTCTTCAACTGCTGGGTGTTGCATAGGATGACCTACAGATTCCATGCCACCCATCATATGGCACATTTCATGGATAACAATTGCATAGAAAAATATATTTAATGGCTCACATTCAATTCAAAGGTTCAAAGTCAGGAATGAATTGTTCATCATAGGATCACCTTGAATTAATAATTAAAACAAAAAATGGTTAAGATCAATGAAAGGATGCACAAGCACATGTTACATGTAAAAGACAATTATAAAGAATATCATGGAGATTTGTGAACAAAAAATTTAAAACTAGCTCTGCTCCAGAAATTAATGCTAGTTGCCAACATATTTACCCATTCCTCTTTCAAAACATTTTCAGAAATATTTTGTATAGAATGACAGATATTTTCAAAACAAAAAATGTTACCATCACATAGGCAACTAAAGACAACAGTATAGCACCTTGCAAGTTAAAGAGCAACAATAAGGCAAACACAAAAGTCATATAAACTGCTTACCAGGGTATCATCTTCCCACTAAGAAGGCAATACACTAATACATAATAAGGCATTAAGATACAATAAAATCCCTTATTTCGCAAAAAGAAAAAACTCCCACATGCACAATTTAATGGACCTACCTATAAAGTTATTAAATCAGACTCAAATTCTGAGATTTAAAATTTTCACAGTGAAACAAATGAAGGAATGGGGCAGCGAGGATAGACAGAAAGAAACTGCAACTGATTTCTATGGCAAGAATTTCACTTCTAGTTCAAGGATAATTGACTGTCTGGCATAAATAACATGAAAATTAATCAATACAGATGAATGCACTTCTGTGGATAAATATCTGCATAGATCAATTAGCAAGCCCAGTGTTTTGTGCTTCTAAGATAGCAGTCAAGTGTCATGTACTTATAAGATATCAGGCACAGGTAGCAATGGGCCAGGAAAACACAGATCTCACCGTAAAGTCTCATGCACCGAAAGCAACCAACTTCTCAAATTGAATATCCAACTACTACGAGCACTTTCTTTCACAATAAACAAAGAAAAGGAGGTTGCAAGTGGAAAGATCCGGAAAACCTGAAACTGGGACGTGACTCTCTCCTGTAAGGTGCATCACGATATGAGTAACGTTCAGTGCGAATCCTGCGATCTCTCAGAGGGCTTCTGCTGTTCCGACTCATCTTCGAATGTCTCCTTATTGCACCAACCAACCCAGAGCTGCACCACTAATAATAACAACAACAAAGTCCTGCTTCTCCTGTCCAAAATGCAACCATGCACCCAAAACCACCTCCATAAGTCCAAATCCAACTCCAACTTTATCCTTCATAATAGACAATACGGATTTCCACTACAACCACACAGAAAGGCATCCACTAAAAAGAACTCCATTCCAAACCACCATACCAGTTACCACACCTCATTGAGTAGGCAACCCAATTCTTCAGAACTTTCCCCAGACATCTCTAGGAAAGAGCAAAAGAATCATCTGAGCTAGAAAGGACAAATACATATACAAGAAACCCATACTCCAGTCAGTGGGCCGACCGTCCACAAAAGTATAACCCATATTCTCTAATAAATTCTTGCAATCTACCATTGAATATAACACCACAAATACTCTAAAACATCTTTTGGATATCATTAAAGTTCTATTTCAGGTAGGATCTTCCTGCAAACTCCAGCTAAGGTTCATTTGGATAGGTTTGCAATGGTAGGTTGCTCTAGTGCAGTATTGTTGTTAAGGACCCAATGTCAACAATTGGTATGCAAGCACGCAAGGCCCTTGTAATGGAATTGAGCATGCAAGTTACATTTGAGGATAATGACAAGTGTGACCATAACATATCTGGGGTGCTTAAAGATGTGATGGCACATGTGAAACACTGAATGTGGCATGTCGTCAATAATACATTCAAAAATGGCAAATAGCACATAGCATGGTAACGAAAACCTGAAATTAGGTTGCAGAACATGAGTGATGTTTGAAGATAGGGATCTCTGGGAGCATATTAGCATGTTTCTACTCATTTGGGTAAATTTAGAGTAAAAGTTAAAGCCAACATTTTATATAAACTGCATTGGTACACATCAGTGGCTATTCTTTTGGTAAACAACATGTGCCAACATTAGCAAAAAACTAGAGGCAACTGTCATTGTATGCTATTAAAAATTGTTACCATGCAAGTAACAACTAAACCAAAGAGGCTAAGGATCCCTTGAATTGCATGTTCCCAAGAAACCCCTCACATGTCATCTCAACTTAGATGCATGGCAAGTGGGGAAAGTACCAAAAGCCCTCTTCTTCAGAACAATTTAGGTCCCATTAAAGACATGTACAGATGTCAAGACTATTTGGACTAACAACAATGTCAGACTGATGGAACTCATCATAATCCTAGATATGATAGATCATTTTCGGCAGAGCCAGGTGGTGGACAGGGAACCAGGTGAAGCATCCCAGTAGAAAAATCTATAATGAAACAAATATCAGCTCAAGTAAGTTGATCCAATTGAGGACTAAGAATGCATGGCAACATTGAACCTGATTCCATCATTGATCTCGGTAGATCATGATCTAAGCCCCACGTTTAAATTCTCATACATCTTTATATCACTTCATTGGATGATCTGAAGCATATGATCAATTATTAGAAGAAGTGGGCATTCCACACTTGTGCTTAAGATATCAAATATTAAGAAAGTCTGTTGAGTCACCACCATACAAGGCACCTCCAATCACCATCCCTTTCAAAGTCTTCGACTCACTAATCTAATCATGCCATTGAATTTTGGAATTTTGGTATACAATATTCATGCTAGAAAAGATTTTTTTTTATTTTCAATAAGTTATGGCAAAAAAAATTCTGATTGGTAACCTAGACAAAAAATCACAATCACACCATTAATCACTGATCCTTCTTCAACAACAATTTTGAGTCATCATTATTGTAATCCAACCAATGGTTTATAGTTACAACAGATACAGTCACTCATTAATATAAACAATCCATCAAGTAGGATTAAATCTTGTTCTCCATCCACCTAAAGTATCATTCAAGCAAATGCACGATTTGGAATGACTATGACATTATGTGGAGGCCACCTTCATTATCTAACCCTCCCAAAAAGTTGTCTGACTATACAATTCCGACCATCCATTCAGTAACCCAAATTCGGATAATGCAAGTTTATGGTGCTGCGTTAACCACCTGTCATGTCCAGTCCACCATTGACATTTTTTTAATGAGTAATAAAAAATCTTTCTAAATGCAAATCTGTAAGTACAAGAAAGGATGACCTTATAAATTCCAGGTGCCACTTTCAATTGCCCATTTAACCACTTTCCTTGGAACAATATAATAACAAAGATCATTTTGGTTCAGCGATCTTAACCATACAACAAGTGGTTACATCGAATTTTTAATGGATCAGTATTTTCTTCAAGTTGGACATTAATTATATGGATTTGTCTTCACTAACCGTCTTGTCCATTACCCTCAAAAGAAATGTTTGACCTGAAAGTCTGTCCTGGCATTACTCAGATCATATGAAGATTCCATTAAGTGCATGTCCAATCAATTATATGTGCATCCATTCCTCACCTTCAGAAGTGAAAACTTCCATGAATGATGGGCTGAAAATTGTATTCGGACATCTAAAGATTGTGGTGGAAGAGAAGGAAAGGCAGACTCGCACCAAAACCCTTGCATGCAAAACAGAAATATAAGCTTGTCCATGCAAGGACATTATGGTCCCTTCTTGGCACAAAGGCCCACACCACCCTAGATGGTAAATGGTGAAAAAAAGCAGATCATGGTTTGGTGATCTAAACTAGGGGTGCAACTTGGGTTGGGTTAACCCGAACAAGCCCGAACCCAACCCAACATTTTAAAGGGTTTAGGTTGATGTTGACCCGAACCCGAATTCTAAGTTAGGTTAACCCAAACCCGAAATTCTAATTTGGGTAGGGTTTGGGTTGATGGCAACTCAACCCAACCCAAAACCAGCCCGAATTACATATTATTAGTTACAAAACTAAAAACTACACATTTTTTGCTTCTCATAATTCATATTACATTGTTCCTTCTTTTTGAAATTTTTTATTTGAAACACAAATGATCTACCAATCTCATATTATTCCAATGATCCCTATCTCTATTTTTAGTACAAGCATATTTTCCTTTAGTTAATCTATCTCCCTAATTTCATCCCCATCTCCATGTCCTTTTTGAAAATCTCCTTAGACCTAATTAAATGTTATTTAAACTTACGTTTTATTTAGCTACTTGATAAACTTATTATCTTATTTGGATTTGAAACTTTAGTTTGATGTTGGATATGTAAATTTTATGTATGTGATAGATTAATTTTATTTGAATGTTATTGAATGTTGAAAATGAATTGTTATTTTTTTACTTATTCACGTAACCCCAATTTAACCCGAAGTCAACCCGAACCCGACCTAATGAATTTGGGTTAAGGTTGAGGTTTTTAATTTAGGGTTGGGTTAGGGTTAGAATTGAGATTTTAGACCTTAGGTTAGGGTTAAGGTTGACCTTAACCCGATCCCGAATAGCCCGAGTTGCACCCCTAATCTAAACCAATCATTTTATGCATCTTATAGCCTTCAAGTATATGAGATATTAATTTATTTTGCTAATGCAGGCCATTTATATACCATGTCCTGTCTCAAAATAAAACATGCTTGAAATCTTCTCCAAAGGACAGTGCTAACAATTCCTTTTATGGCATGCAATTTGACAGTTAATGCAAGGAAATTTTTTTAAAAATTGAGATTTAGGGTCCATTTGGAAATATAAGGAACCTCTTTTCCTCTTTTTCCTATCCTCTTTTAATTAATGTGACAATTACATACCTCAATAATTCCCTTTTCACAATGTTACCTACACTTCTAATCATTATCTCATATCCTTTCATTCAAAAAGCCTATATATTTCATCTTTACTCACTTTACTTTATTTTGAATCATTAACCCCTCTCTTATCTCATTTGCTTTCTTTTCTTCTCCTTTTCCAACTCTTTTTTTAATTCTCAAAGAGACACTTAAATGAAAACTAAATACATGCTTTGAATAAAAGCGATAGAACTACTTCGCTTTTAGATTCCGTTTTGCTAGTGAGCCTAAAAGACTTCCCTCCCTCAAATAAAACTATGCATCCTATCACATCCCTTGAAGGAGGTGTGTGTCCTCACCACCTGGTGTAGTTTTTCACTAAAAGGAACATCCCAGAGAAACAAAACAGCAGCAGCAGCAGCAGCAAAGGAAGGAATCAAGGATCAGCATTCAAGTGCAGAAAACGTCCATCGCCGTGAACATTTAAGCATGGAAATCCCAGGTGCGCTTGTTTGGAACTCAATGCCATATGTATGCAAAATCCAGATACCATAAATTAACTTCCACTCTATGAAAACAAATTTCTGCCTTAATGACATAAGGATGCTCTCCCATTGCCCAAGTAAGGCGATATACAGAATTCCGTTCTCGCCACACCTGTGATTTGAAACAGACGAGAACGAAAAGGGCATCCATAGTTTTACAGTATCTATCAATCCAACCTAAGGATATCAAATACATGGCTCAAAATACAAACATCCAAGTTAAAGACCAAACAAACAAATAAATAATCCATCACTTCGTTCTAAAATTTTCGATACTCCAAGTGGTAAATCAGTTCGAAAATCGGAAAGAGACAACAAAACGAGCTAAAATCATGCATTGAAGCAGAAATCTAGAAAACCAAATCCTTCAAGTAAAAATCAAGAACAGCAGACAAAACCACTACAGGGACGCAATTCAGATAGGAGAACCGAGGCATATGAATGATGCATGGAGAGGAGCTGATCTGATGCTGTTTTTAGATGCCGATGATTGCTTGAAGTGGCGGGAAATCGCCGGAAAATCTTACCTTCCTTTTTCTTCCTTCCTGGCAGAGATAGAAAGGGCTCAGAAGCAAGTGTGACTCGCGCAGCGGCAGGCAAACGAATCCCGAATGCGTGTTTATGAGAACAGGATTTAGGGGTCTTTTGGTGCACCGCCGGAGTATTGTAGATGATGCGCATGTTAGGGTAAAAGTCAAACCGTCACAATTTCCACTTTGTCATCGCTTTATATTGTTTTAAAAATATGTATTTATTTTATCTGTATTTACTTTACTATCAAAATTATTTTTTATATTATTAATATTATTTTTTATTTTAAATTATTTAAATATTCTTTAACATTTAAATCAAATGATATAATGTTAATTGTAAAATAAATAAACAAAAATAATAAGTAATTATTAAAACTAGAAATAATAGTGATAAAAATATGATTAATAAATATAAACAGTGCATGCTAATGTTAGGTAACATTAAAGCGGAGAAGAATGAAATAAACACTTTTTTACTCCATTTTTCCTATCTAAATATGAAATATTCCACTATACTTATGCGGATTTTTAGTTTGGCATCTTTTTTGTTCTGTTTGGTATTAAGTTTGCTTTTAATGAGTGGCTAAATTAACTAAGGTGCTGGTGCTGTTTGATTCACAAAATAGAAATGGAAAGTTCTATTTAAAGAAAAAACTACATTTTTTAGTGAATTAATTCCACATACAACTACATCTATATGATAATTATATTTTGTCATAGTTATTTATATTTTCAATTAATACTTTTTATCTATATCAAATTTATTTATTTTATAGCTGATATTATCTGATTTTTTTCCATTTTCCTCTCCCACAGCCAAAAATCCCCTCATATCATGAACCTTGTTACTATGAATCAAACATAAATAAGCCCTGCTATGAATTTTGTGCCAATCATAAAATTTTAAATCCCTTTTATGATTATATGGTGACAGTCATGTAAAGCTAAAATTCATCAGAGGATTGGATGCCAATAGCAATAGTAAATAAATAAATAAATAAAAGAGCAATTCCAATTTTTTCAGCATGATGGTATAGGATTGATATATTTTTCTACAAGTAGTTCTAGTCCAACAATGAGAATCATGAGATGTTTTTCAATGTAGCCTGCATGAGAAATGCATCCATTGCCCAGGTTCACTTCATTCTCCTCCATTTGTCAGTGAAGAAATCATGTGAAGCTATTATCTTTCTCAATAGCTTAAATCATGATCTACTATTTCTTTCTTCTCTTTTAATTTATTCATGCGTTAATAATTCTCAAAATTTTCAATTTCAGATTTAAATTATTTAATTTGATCATTGAAACATTAGTCTTATAAATACTTCTGCAATTGTCCTATGCATAGGACGACTCGAAGCTTTTGACCAAACAGCTTTTTGCATTAGAATTTTAGACTTGAGATCTTGTCGACAATTTATAATTTTCATAATAATAATTAAATTTTAAATTTAATTAAAAAATGACATCAATTCTACACTACTGTTTAACTTCTGTAGAACATGAGAATTTCATTAATTTTTTAAGGTTCAAATGATCCAACCATTGACTTGAGAAAATGAATTATAACAATCAAGAAACCCCATTTTAGATACATATTTAAATGGTAAGAAATTAATTATTATTTAATTTGTTTGATATTATCATCAAAGCGTCCATAAACGATTAAGATTGTCTTTATCATCAACCTTAATATCAAAATTCACCAGATTTTCATTAATTCTGTAAATCTCTAAAATATGGCCGTAGTCCGGAGGGGTATTATATTAGCATTCTAAATTATCAATTGTTTATCAACTGCAAATCCAAATTATAGTGACGTTCTGCTTTAATATGGGGTTTAAAGAAAAATGCCCATAATTTTAATTTGATGTTAGAAGTTAACCAATGGATTAGATTCATTTGTCATTTGCAAGTTTCTTAATCAATTATATAAACTAATAATTTTTTAAAATATTTTATACCATGTTATTTTGAGATTGTTCGAAAATACCATAGCTGTACAGGAAAGAACAAAAACAGTAGATATTGGGTCATTTTGTAAAAGAATATGTTAGGATCCGATAATTTCGATTTTAAAAAAAAGAAGAAGCATGCTTGCCAAATTGAGAGTAGCATACAAAATGGGATTGGATTGAGTTTATAAATGGTGTGGGATTCGCTCAAATGATGGCAACAGATCATCACGACGTTGATTTTAGAATAATTGTAGCTTATGAGTTTTTGCAGCGGCTTACGTTTGTATCCAAGAGAAAATTCCAAAATCAAATGTGTGAAGATTGCAGCCTTAAGTTTAGTTGATTTGTTGACATTTTTTATTGTATAAAAATTCCAATTCACCCATGAATTAGCAAATCTTATCAAGCCATGAATTTTAAACTAAATTAAAATAATGGGATTAATATAGCCCATCTTTTGGTAGCCAACTATCAATACCAGACTTGTGCAAAATAAATTTTTGAAGCTAGCTTGTAACACTCATCTGATATTTAATCTTTCCTTTTTTATTTTAAATAAAGAATAAAATAAAATAAATCTGTAAATCTAGTGGGTGGTTGAGAGAGAGTCAGTAGCATAGAGAGTGGTTATGCATAAATAGCTAATAAATATATGTATGTATAAATGGATAATAAATGTAAGATTTTATCTCAAATATCTAAATAATTTACAAGATAAACTATTTAGATGATGGCCTCTGTGTTATCATAAAATTACAATAGTGGTTAAAATAGACGCATAATTGATACATTTCATTAATAGTAAAAATTTCATTAAAAGTGTAATGAAGCTACAGGGAATATTTTTTTCAAATTTCATGCATGCATGTAATTTAATAGTTCAAAATCCAAAGTATTTTAGAAAGTCATATTTAATGTTGCACATGTATAAAATACTTAACTCAAATATTTAAATATTATAATCCTATGTGTTAACTTATGTTAAATTAACTATGTAATGAAGTTTACTTCTCTAACAAAAATAATAATCTGGTCTATTAACTCAAACCAATCACAACTATTTGGTAATATTAATATATTTTTAATAGACTCAACCATAACACTTTTACTACGCATCCTTCTATCTATGAGTATAGGCATTTATCTTTAATTTATTAAATAATCTTTTCATAAAACAAAGCCAGGACAAAAATGAATATATTTATGGTTTTAAGATATTGAATTGTTTATCATTTATTTTGCAGATGCTAGATCTTTATACCAATTTATAAATAATAAAATTTATAATTTATAATGTAAACTGAAACTTTACTGCACCAAGATAGAAGGCAAGGATATTGCAATAAAAGTGGATAGATGCACTATAGGTTTTGTGCTTTTCGTTTTTTTTTTTTTTAATTTTGCCATTTACAGCCATTGACGCTGGTTTTTAATCATTAATTTATAAGACAAGTGGCCTTACTTAATTGGCTTAACAGGGTGAAGAGATTAGAAGCCAGATACAGAATCTGCGTCGGATTGTGACTAGGTTAAAAGTGTGACTCTTGATTCATATATCCCACAACGCAAAAAATTTACATATGATATATTTTTTTCAACACTACAAATTACTTAAATTGGACGATCAAATGAGAATAAAGATAATAAATATTAAAATATTTTTTCTCTTTTGAATGCGTGGAATTATTCATTTATTTAATGTATATACAATGATTAATTTAAATGATGCATATAACATAATATAAATCATCTATAATCATAAAATAATTTTAGAACATTTGTAGACACACCTACACTTTTTATCCATAACTGAAATTTTAATATCATATCAAATATTTTTAAAAATGTCAAAACAGCAACTTGAAGTCGTATTTGAGTGATTTTCAATGTGAATGAAATTTATCATCTTTAATTTTATTTTTTTTAAAGAATGGAGAGCCGTGTCTGGATGTCTTTTTAGAAAGGAGTATTCTAATAATAGTTGCACCACTGTCTAATACTTTCCAAGAAATTAAGACACAATCTCCTTAAAAGCAAACCTCCCTAGCATCTCTCAACATTCCTAAAGGAGATAGCTAGCAAACACAACAAAACAACAGGAAGAAGAAAAGAAGATCTCCGCATTCCCAAAAGGAAGGAGAAAGATAGCAACCACAACAAAACAACACGAGGAAGAACAAGAAGAGAGATGGCGAAGGCTAGCGGCAATGCCCACGATCTTAAGTCGCTTCTCGGTGCCGGAGAGAGGGACTACCTTGTAAGGAGCAATGGCGACAAGGTAATATCCATTTGTCCGGGAATTTTTCTTTTGGTGGGTAGCAGATGTTTCAATGCATTCCATGGCTGATGACACAGGTTTCCCGTGTGACATAATTTCTGTTGGGAGTCGGAAACCAGACCCATAAAGGGCCCTACGTTTTTGTTTTCGGTTAATCCGGTATTTGATATTTTAAATTTAATTAATTTATTTGATATTAAAAATTATTTAAATCAGATGTTAAGATGGGTTACACCAAGTAAAAATTATATATTTGTAGTACAAATATATAATTATAATGTAATATAGATCAGGAACAAGCCACTCTCATCCGAGGCTGGGGCATGCCTTCCTTCTGTGTTTCGTTGGTGATGGAGAAGATTTTAAAATCAATTAAATCTCAAACTTTGTCTTGTCTTGTTGTGATGTTGTAGCAGGCAATTGTTTTTTCTTTTATTTTACTATTTATTTCTTGATTTTCGATCCTCAGTAACGCAGGTGGTGCAACTGAACTAAAGTTGGTAAACATATTTTCGATGAGTTTTATCAGATGCATCAAGCTTTCAAGGATAGTTTGGCAGTGAACTTGGAAAGAGACGCAGAAATCAGTTGGAGACTGATTTGCTGAACAAGTCGGCTATTGGAAGATCATTACTAATTGGGTTTTTAAAACCTATGATCTTGTGTAACTTAGATGAACGGTGTGGATCATGACAGATTTTGGCTGCTAATTAACCATCCTTGACTAGGCAGACTCTCACATAATTTCTAGTCTGATGTGATGGAGAATCGAAAGTGGGGTGATTGGCAACATGGATTGAAAAGAATTTTTTTGGAAAATTTGATTCTCATGGGATTGATTTGACATATATCTCTTATAATAATTTTATTTTTTGTATATATTTTCAAGTGTTACTTTTTATCTATTTTGACCTTACTCATTATAGATTATTATAAATTTACAATATCAAATTATTGATATCCTCACAAACCCACTTAAATATAATGTTTTTATAATGTAGGGAGTAACTAAAAAATATTATTTTTGTTTTAAAAAAGAGTGAGGCCGATAAAATGATTGTTAGACACATCTTCCTATAATTCATTGGGGACTTTAAGAATGATAAGATATCCTATCATTTCTCCTTTTTTTTCACTTGATATTTTCCTTTTATTTATCATTGTGTGTATATATATAATCATTAGCTTTTAATTCTGTATCTTTTTATCAAAATATCTCTTTATTTGTTTATTCACTTATAGCCATAACACCAACTCTTTTTCTATTAACATTGTCGCCACTTGTATATCCATCTTATCATTTCCTTCTCCAAACAAACACTTACCTCGTGTTACCTCTCCATTCCAACACACTTTCAAACCCCATGATATCAAACTTCTTATCTTACAAGCAATTATCTCATTTATCTCATTAGGATTTTTACAACTCCAGGTGGAAATTTCTAATTTAGATGGCAAGCTTCTAGCTCTCTATTTCTCAGCCTTGGGTAGCGTTCCATGCCAGCTCTTCACACCAAGGTTGTTAGAGATATACGAGGACAGAACTGAGAAATGCGATTTTGAAGTCGTCTTGGTCTCAGGAGACAGAGACGAGGAGTCTTTCAACCTAAACTTCTCCAAAATGCCATGGCTGGCCATCCCATTTTCAGATTCATCAGCTGCCCGCAGTCGCTTGAATGAGTTGTTTCGGGTTGACGAGCTCCCCCACGTCGTTGTTCTTGATGGGAAGGGGAAGGTAGTAAGTGGAAACGGAGTTTCAATCATCGGCAGGTATGGAACAGATGCTTATCCGTTCACTAAGAAGAGGCTCCATGAGCTGAAAGAGGAAGTGGAGGCTGCTAAGAAGAATCAGACACTGAGTTCTGTACTGGTTTCACGCTTCCGGGACTTCGTAATTTCTAACGATGGAAACAAGGTGGATGTGTCCATGCAATTCTCTCTCTCTCTCTCTCTCTCTCTCTCTCTCTCTCTCGATTGCTGAAACTTTGCATGAATCTCCATGTACAGCATT
>JAYJMB010002598.1:0-15096 GCA_036873735.1 Pouteria campechiana
ATGTTGTTCACCACTTTGTCTCCATTTTTAGCAGCTTGTTCATCATCCAAACTCCATTGCATTTCTTCTTTCTTCTTCGTTGATTCTCCCATGTTTTCTTCACCTTCCTTGCATTCTCATGTCTACAAACCAATACAAAGAAAAACACAACAAATCAACTAGAAGTAACCCAAGAAGTACCCAAAATTCAGCTTAAAGGATATACTAAAAGTGAATAAAATTCACTTATCAAATACTCTAAAACTTATTATTTTGCTAGTCCTTGAGTAAAACAAGACAAAACAAAACTAATCACGCAACACAAAACATTTTTAAGGAAAACTAAACAAAACACTGACCAGGTTCAATTTTCAGAGACCTCAAAATGATTTCATATGCTTATAACTTGAGAGAAAATTTTAGAATGCAATGCATGCCTAGAATTTCAACTCGAACATTGTTATACCTCATTATTGATTCCTTTTGTGTGTGCAATAAATATAGCCAATATCACTTATTCACCTATAACTTAGATAGATTCTGACAACAGTAAGAACCTATTATATTACTCCATAAGCTCATCTTTCTCATCATTTGCCACTAATTTTAATAAATCATCACCAAGTATCAATAGGTCATATTATACTTGTTATGGGGCCTTTAGTTTAGCTGATAATAAAAGGATAAAGGATTCACAAAAGAAGAGACATAAAGATGCAAAATTTCATCATAATTGACTGCACTCTTTGTTTATATGTATATATATATATATGTAGGTTGTATTACTACCACACCCCCAAACTTGTTTTCTTTGGAATTTGTTGGATGTGAACACCCCAAATGACATATGAATCTCTTTTTTTATTCCTTTTTTTATCCATTTTTCTTTGTTTTGGCATTCTTCTTTTAACACCCTGAAACTTAACTTCTTTTGCTCTCTAATACTTCTCTAACAACCATATGTATCATATATGTCTCTTAATAAGTCAAACATGGTTTTTTAGGCTCAAAGGGTTTGGATGATAAAGCTGAAGAAGGAAAAGTCAATGGGAACACTAGTGACAATGATATACTAGGTTATCTTGAAAGGCTCCAAATGATCAAAGGATGCCTAAATCATTTTCTCAATGATTTGTTATTATAGTTTTGCTTTAAATAATGATTAAAATGAGTTCTAGAGTCTTGAAAAAATCATGTCCACACACTTGCCTAACCATATCTAAGTACACAAGTAATCAAACAACATGGTGATGTGTTCAAGTGAATAAGGAATCTTAAGTGAAGCCAAACAAGTGTTCAAGTCAAGCATACAAACTAAGCATGCATCTTTCATTCTCTAAAAGTTATATTCAATGCTCCATATTCTTATCATTGGTCCCAATCAATAGAACCTTAACAATGCAAATTATATATATATATGGAAAAACATAAAGTAGAAGCAACACCAGCTAGAGACACCATAGAATGAAGTGCTTCAAAATAGAAACCCAAAAGAACCAAATAGAAACCAACACAAAACCACAACCCCCCCTCCCCCACACCCCCCTCCCCCACAAAAAAAAAGAAAACATAAAACTAAATTATCCTCAATGTAATAGAAAAAAAAATTTAGTGCATGGACTTCCCTGAATGAACTCATTCATCATCATTAGCATCTTCATCATCATCATCTACATCCTTAGGAGCATATTCTGGTGAATAAGGGGGAAATACTTGAGTATATGCATTCTCATCTGCATCCTCAATGTGAAATTGCACCACATAATCGAACCGATACTCTTGTCTAACCAAGAACTAATCAAGTCACCTATCAATGGGGTTAGTCATCTATCAAATATCAAATATCTGATGACGCAAGTTGTATAACTCAGCTTCAAAATCAATAGATTAAGTTCTTCCTTTCTATCAAGATATGCTTGGCTTTGAAATACTCAGGCCCGACAGACTTTGCATTAAAGAGGTGTCTTCCTTTTCATCACTTGCGTCTTCCTTCCTAGCAAGTCTCCTAATCATGTTAGGAGTAATTGGAGGTTTGGGATATTGAATTTTTTCTATGGGACTAGTCACCACTCCTGCTTGTAAGCACAAATAATAAATTAGTGGTGGTGACCAAATCCTTCTGACCGCGTCAACCCCAATGCCATATTCAAAATGGATGCCTCTATGATCCTTCCCACATCAATGGATAAGCTGTTTTGAATAGCATAATTTAATGGGGCTCTCTCCCTTATGACCTTTGAGACATGGTATTTAGGCATCAACTTTGCAAAGATAAAATAGTGTCAGACTTTTCCTAATATGTTTAAGCTCATTGCAGGAAAGTGGAGCACAATATTTTTGGATCTTTTCCACCAAGTGCCTGGCTTTGCTAGGAAGTTGATTATCTCATCAAAATCTTAACCTCAATTCTTCAATTTTGAATAACCATCCACTGGTAAGTCAGAAAGTTGTACCTTTGATTGATTGTCATTCTGTAAAAAGGAATCCATTTGCCTTGCACTAGAGCCTTCATATCTTTGTGTTCTCTTCCATTGGCATAAAATTCTCTGATAACCGGGACAAGAGCCGCACCATGTTGTTTAGTGAATTCTTCTCAATGCCTTTCCTTGATAATGGTATTAACACCTCTAATCGAGTTATGCAAACCCCATTCTCGAATAAATTTCTTCCCAACAATTAATTTTTTGAATCTCTCAGTTGCTTCTACACTCACAAAGGTTGCTAGAACTAATATACTCTGGGAAGAACTTCTCTGCTGTCTATTTGGGGCCATCAATCAAACATGTAGCACATGTCAACTATTTTAGCTCACAAATAAATTGACAAGTCAAAGTGCACTTCTGCATGCAACACCCTACCCCTTCTTGCACAATTGAAGGCAGCAATTTCACAAAGAATTGTTCCCCATAACTTTATGCACAAGGCCTCAACTACACACAAGAATTTCTTTGAACTATTGGCATGCATCGCCTTACTTCACACATTCATCAATTTTCTATTTATCCTTGTGGTCCTGTCTATATCAACATTCAACAACAACCAATTATTTAACAACAACTAAGTAAGGAAAACACTTGACACCCATTTGTTTCATGAAATCCTCACAGTTCTGAAACCCTTGTTACCAACTCTTTCTAGGTTGTGTGGGAATCAATAGCTATAAATGGAAGATGGAGGAGTGTGTATGGCATCGATGCTATTTTGGGAGTCTGATTTTAGATTTTTGTGAGAGATTGGAAGAGGTTTTGTTGGTTCAAGGGTGTTTTGAGAGAGGGGCGTCTGTACATAAATGTTCATGGATCCAAGAGAGGATTTCAAATAGCTTGCCACCATAAACGATTCAGACACTACGATGCTCACTCATTATCTTGCATAATGTCTACCTTGATGATTTTGGGTGACGTGTTCCTCAAATGGGCATTATGGCACTCGCTTGCTTGTTCATGCCTGACGTCTTTTTGAATGATCAGTGCTAATTTATTCCATACAACTTATTGCTTTTCATAAAAATTGCGGTTCTTCTTGATTCTTTTGTACTTCAAATAGTGTTTAAACCTGCTAACATAGAGTAACAATTCATGCTTTGAAAGAACTTGGAATTAATGACCCAGAACAAATGTGACTAGTAGAAAGTAACTACAAAAACATGAAATCAACAAATTTAAACTAATTCAAAGAAACTTAAAGAAAAGAGAGTCTAGAAACTTGGGTTGTCTCCAAAGAAGAGCTTGGTTTATAATCTCAGCCTGACTATGGTCTTCCTCACTCTTCATCCTTGAAGTGGATGATGTCTCCACTTTTGCTTTCATGCTCATAATAATGCTTGATCTGTTGCCTATTCACTTTAAACACTCTCCCATCTTGAGTTCCGAATTCCACAGCTCCATGAGGAAATACCTTGTCAACAATAAAGGGTCTAGAACATCTTCATTTTAGTTTTCCAGGGAACAACTTCAAACTAGAAATAAAAAGTAAAATCTGTAACCTAGTCTAAATTCTCTTTGCAAAATGAACTTGTCATGCCACCACTTAATTTGATCCGTTTAAATTCTTGCATCCTCATAGTCCTCATTACGGAATTCTTCTAATTCATTCATTTGAAGCATTCTTTGCTTTTCTAAAGCCTCAAAATTCAAATTCAATTTCTTCTTAACCATTGTGTTCTAGCTCAATAGGAAGAGGACATGCTTTACCAAAGACCAACCAGTATGGTGACATCCCAATTGTTGTTTTTAATGTTGTTCTATATGCCCATAATGCATCATCCAGTTTCTTGGACCAGTCCTTCTAATTGAGGCCAACTATTTTGCTCCAAAATCTGTTTTATCTCCCAGTTTGAAACTTCAACTTGTACATTGGCTTGTGGGTGGTATCCGAGTGCTACCTTGTGCTTCACAACATATCTCAAGAGAAGGTTATTGACCAATTTATTGCAGAAATGTGAACCATCATCACTAACAATGGCTTATGGTGTGGTGTGCCAAATATTGAAAAAATATTATTGTGCAAGAATTTCAACACCCCTTTTGAGTCATTGGTTGTTGTGGCAATTGCTTCCACCCACTTAGAAACATAATCAGCTACTAACAAAATATAAGATTGGCCAAATGAAATAGGATAAGGACCCATGAAGTTTATCCACAAACATCAAAGATCTCCACTTCTAAGATATTAGTTAATAGTAACTCATGACATCTTCAAATCGTGCCAGTGCATTGACAACAATCATAAGTCTTCACAAATTCATAAGTATCTTTGAAGAGAGTTGGCCAATAAAAACTAGATTGTAAGACTTTTGTAGCAATTATTGTAGCACCATGGTGACCACCATATGGGGATGAATGGAATTGTTGCAAAATGTCTTGAACTTCTTCCTCTAAAACCCATCTCCTTATGATTTGGTCTAGACATCCTTTGAACAACAATGGATCATCCCATAAATAAGCTTTCACATCATGCAAGAAATTCTTATTTTGTTGCCCTAAAAGATCTAATGGTAAAGTTCCACAAACTATGTAATTGATAAAATCTACAAACCATGGAAAATTCCCATTCAGAATAAGAAGCTGTTCATTTAAATTGCCTTTTACTCTCCTGGATGTTCCAACCCGGACAAGTGCTCAACTACCAAATTCTCACTCCCTTTCTTGTCCTAGATCTCTACATCAAACTCTTGCAACAGCAAAATCCATCGAATCAATCAAGGTTTGGCATCTTTATTTGCAAACAAATATTGGATGGCTACATGATCAGTGTGCACTATTACTTTTGACCAAATAATGTATGATCAAAATTTTTCTAGTGCAAACACCACAGGCAGCATTTCCTTCTCAGTTTTAGTCTAATTTTTCTATGCATCATCCAATGTGTAACTTGCATAATAGATGGCTCGAAAGATCTTGTCATGTTTTTATCTGAAAACTCCTCCCAATGCAGTATCACTTGCATCACACATCACTTCAAATGGTAGGTTCCAATCAAGCATCATTAGTATCACTTCACATGCCCGCAAACAATTTTCATCAAAATTAAAAGGAGTATCTTTTTCAAGGAAATTACATAAAGGTTTAGCAATCTAAGAAAAATCTTTAATAAATATCTTATAAAATCCTACATGGCTTAAGAAACCACGAACTCCCTTTGTGTTGGGTAGAGGTGGAAGTAGTTCAATGGCTACAATCTTTGCTCAATCTATGTCCAGTCCACTTGATGAAACCTTATACCCCAGTACAATGCCTTCCCTAACCATGAAATGACACTTTTTCCAATTTAAAACAAGGTTAGTTTCTTCACATCTCTACAAGACAAGAGATAGTTTATGCAGGCATTGATCAAAAGTGGAACCAAAAACTGAAAAATTATCCATGAATACTTCCATTATATTTTCCACCATATCACGAAAAATTACCATCATGCACTGTTGAAAAGTGGCAGGAGCATTACACAAACTAAAAGGCATTTTCCTATATGCAAAGGTACCATAAGGACCAGTAAAAGTTGTTTTCTCTTGGTCCTTTGATGCAATCACAATTTGATTGTAGCCTAAATAACCATTGAGAAAGCAATAGTAATCATAGCCTACCAAATGGTCCAAAATCTGATCAATGAATGACATAGAAAATGATCGTTTCTAGTATCTTTATTCAACATTATGTAATCAATGGAAACTTGCCACCCTGTAACTCTTCTTGTAGGGATTAATTCATTATTCCCATTCTTAATCACAATCATCCCACCTTTGTTTGGCATACACTAAACTGGACTTACCCATTCACTATCAGAGATAACATATAGAATACCTGCTTTGAGTAGTTTTAAAACCTCAGCACATACTACCTACTTCATTGTAGAGTTGAGTCTTCTTTGGTGTTCTATGGATGGTTTGCATGAGTCTTCCATCAAAAGCTTGTGCATGCAAATTGCTGGACTTATTTCCTTTATGTCTTCAATTGACCAAGCGATAGCTGATTTGTGTTCCCTCAACACTCATAGCAATTTTTTTTCTTCCAAACCTATAAGCGAAGAGAAAATAATCACTAGAAAAGGTAAATTATTGCCTAAAAATGCATACTTTAGGTGATCTGACAATTGTTTTAACTCCAATGTAGGTTTTACTTCTTCTACCACTAATTCGTCTTCCAATGCTTCCACCTTGTTGCTAAAATTTTTTTTTGATGTTGTTTCCAAAACCAAGACATGATCCATGACTTCACCAGAACATGTCATATACTGACTCATAGAATTTGCAATACAATTTTCTAACGAGTGTTGAATGCTTTCATTAGTAAAAAAAATAGTTACACGGTGATTCAAAACCTTAATCCTATTACAAATATTCTTCTCAATTGGAAAGTTCATAGCACAGTAAATATTAAACCTTACCTCCTCTTCATTGATTCTCAAAGTTAACTCAACTTGTTGAACATTAGTTAATGCTCTTCCAGTTGCTAGAAACGGCCTTCTAAGAATCAAAGATTCTTCATGATCTTCTTCCATGTCTAGCACCATGAAGTCAACTGGAAAGACAAATTTATGTACTTTACCAACACATCTTATATGATTCCCCAAGGATAAGTCAAAAACCTATTTGCCAATTGTAGTGTAATGGTAGTTGGCTTCACCTTTCCTAGTCCAAGTTTCTTAAAAATTGATAAAGGCATTAAATTAATAGATGCACCTAAATCACACAATGCCTTATGAAATAAAGAATTGCCAATATTGCAAGGGATAGTGAAACTCCCCAGATCCTTCAATTTCTGTGGAAACTTCCTTAGTAAAATAGCACTATATTCTTCCGTCAACTTCATCTCAAATTCTTCAAGCTTCCTCTTCTTGTACATGACTTCCTTTATGAACTTAGCATAGTTAGTCATCTGCTCCAAAGCCTCTGCAAAAGGAATGTTAATGTGAATTTTCTTAAAATTTTCCAAAAATTTGTTGAATTATTCATTTTTCTTCTTTTGAAATCTTTGAGGAAAAGGGAGTTGGGGTTTCAAAATTTGACATTTATCATAAAATGTAATCCTCGTAGGTCTATAATCTTCCCTTTTTGGATCTTATTTCTTCTCTTCCTCTTCTTTTATTTTTGCAACAACTTGATCCATTGATATTGAGAGTGATTGTGGCTCATCATACTTCTTTGGAGATTCCAATTCTCTTCCACTTCTTAGTGTTATAGTGACGCATTGCTCCCTTGGATTCTTCTTAGTGTTGCTTGGAAAAGCACTTTTGTTAAGATTGTCGACAGAATTTACAAGTTGACTAATCTAAGTTTTGAAAGACTTGATAGATGCATTCATATTTCCCATGTGTGTCTCCATGCTATCGTCTTGTTTCATTCGTTTTAAATCTTGATCAACTTTCTGTTACAAATGTAATAATAGAACTCATGACATCATCAAGTGAAAGTTTCTTTTCTAGTAGTTGAGTTTGATATGGAGGTTAAAAACTAGCAAGAGGCTTTATGGCATTTCTAGGATCCCATAAGAAAGATTTTCATGATTTCTCCATCCTGGATAATACTAAGTTGGCGGGTTGTTTCCACAAAAGCTGTTGAAGTCCTTATTATTCACATATTGCACCTCTTCCTTGGTTTGCTATGAACCATGTATGATTCAATTGTAGAAGAAGAAGACTCTCTTGAGCTTGAAACTCCCTTTGATGCTGAATTGTATCTGGCTAATTGGTGAGTCAGTGAGGATAACTGTGCAATGAGACTATGAGTTAGTCCACTTCATAACAAGCAACCACCTTTCTTGCCATATTTCATTCATTGGGCCATTGGAAGGTGTTAGATGCCATGTCTTCAAGTAAGGAGTAGGCATCTATTGCAAATTTTCCCATTAGTGAATCTCCAGAAGTAGCATCCATTGTCCTTGTCTGACCATTCAACCCATTGTAGAACAATTGGATTTGAAGCCAATCAGGAAAACCATGTTGAGGACATCTTCTATTAGATCTTTGAATCTTTCCCTGCATTCATCTAGTGGCTCAAAATCCATCTGTTTGAGCTGACCAATTTCACTTCTAAGTTGAGCAGTTTTCACAGGCGGGAAGAATTTTGCAAAGAACTTTTCTACCATATCATCCCATTTTTAGTGATACTCCTTGGTTGTAGACTTTCCAACCAACCTCTCACTTTATCCCTCAAAGAGAAAGGCAACAATCTTAGTCTGTTGGAGTCATCTGAAACACCATTCATCTTCATTATATCACTTATTTCTTTGAACATTGCCAAGTGAATATTTGGATCTTTACTTGGTGAACCCCCAAACTCATTCTGCTGCACCATGTTGATCAAAGTGGGCTTTAAGTGCTAGAATAATTATCATTGACCATTAGCTTGAAAATATCTTTGATTGCCCTTTGCTGTGCTTGATCTGCCATTCTGCTAGATTCGACTCGCTTTGCTCTCTTAATTTCTTGAAGTGTTCCTTCGATCTCTAGATCAAAAGGAGTCAAATCAAGCACTCTAGAATTCTACATGCACTATCGAGAAAGCAGAAAGAAAACAATCATATAAGTGTGAGAAAAGAAAAGAAAAATAAAAACCTAAATTAAAACTAGAATTATCTCATGATAATATTAGTAAGAAATCAAAATAAAGATAGTCCCCAACAACGGTACCAAAAACTTGTTCACTGCAATTCAACCACAAGCATATGGTGCCAAGTTTTATAGTATAATAATGAGAAGGTTATCATCTCCATAGGCACTGCAAAATTTTAACTAATCGCTAGCTATCACTATAAATAATCCTAACTTTATTTGGAAGATCAAGAACTAAGAATTTAAATAAGAAATAGAAGTAATAGGCTTTGGTGAGAAGAAATCAAGATAAAGAAGTTCTAGAGGATCGATTTCACTTATGTTTCAATCATGGTATTTTTAGCTCATTATATATTGATCGTTCTCTTTGTTTATAAATCAAGAATTCCAAGGCACACAACTCCCTCTCTTGAGTGCCAAGTCAAGTACTTATTCTTAAAATCTCAATTTCAATATTCCAATAAAAATTGAAAGATTAAGAATGCATTAAGATCTGTAATTCTTTTAAATGATTTAACAAAACTTAGAAGCTCACCCAAGTGACCTAGAATTTTGTGTCATGATTCCTAGATCCCATTTAGGATTACCTCTCTCAAGTGTCAAATCTCAAATATAAAATCATTCAATAGATGGTTAGTAAATTGATAGCATTAAGAGCAAGATATCATAAATAAATTAATGAAAAATTTCAATAATATAAATAATTAATCACACCATAAGATCCACATAAGCTCCATGTCCATCATGCCCCACCATGAGGCCTATGTGTTTTACCATTACCATGTATTTTTCCCATTTCTAATAAAAAATTATGCCAAAAAACTGGCAAAGTCTACCCTAAATTAGGTGGATCTAGACCTGCACAATTATTAGTTAGAAATAAAGCTTGAATTTAACAACCATAAAAAAATAATATAAATCACTAAACTCATCCAACTTACCCACACACTACCCAGGGTTTGAGTCGTACCATGATGGCAATAAACAATATTGGAATATTTTACATTTATCTACAATATCATACATTTTTATCACTATGACATGCCAATACATTACTCTTTTACATACCCAGACACAATAATAACTTATTTATTATAATTTTAAATGCATATGAATAGACATATAATATGGAGAATTTCCTACTCCAAATTCTATAAACAAAATAAAATTATCATGTTCGTGCTCCCTGGATTGACCTGTCCACTAAAAATAAGAATAGAAAGGCATGAGTTCGGGCAAACTCAATAAGTAGGTCAAGTAGAAAATAATAGTAAAATTAAACATGTCCTAAATCCCAATATAGTAAATCATGAATGATTACATCACAATGTAATCCTAAGAATATCATGAAGCTCAAATCCTCATCATGTCAATATCCATTCTATACCATATTACATATCATAAATTAACATATCATAAACCAAACACAGTATATGAAAATTTAGATCAATTTGTCACTTCATAACATAATAGTGCCATACAAGCACTTTCTATCTTAATTGTGCCATTCAAGCACAAAATATGTTAGTCAAATTTATACAAATGGTACATAAAGGCAATTTATTTCTATATCATAGCCATATACCCTCTTCCACTAATACACACATTAATTCAATCATCATATAACAAATTCTGGAATACTTAAAATTTGCATCAATCCATACATTCATAAGCATCATGGGATATTCTCTATTTTTAATACACTTATTAATAGAAACAAAATTATGGGACATAAACTATTCCCAACAATTCATACATCATATACATATATCACAAAACAAAGATTCATGGGATATCCAATATCCCCATCCATACATACATGCCTGTATACACACAAATTGTCAGGATTATTTTATATGATTTTGATGATAATAAAACTTATATTAAGATGAAATAATATGAGTACTTAAACTGTTAACAATACATGATTATGACTTAATTATTATTGATTAATATTTGATGATATGCTTAAAATGTATGCATGATCATAAAAGTTTAAATCATACTGGCATACAATTATCTTTAATATATTGATATTTATAATGCATTTAATTATTATATATGCTGAATTATATGATTCACACTAAGCTTTATTAAGATATCATATTATGTGCCTAAATGGAGATATATGTTATCCTTGCTCCACAATATGTGCAAATTATAGGAGGATAGATACATTCTACTAAAGTGATATATATTTGAAAACTAACAATGTAGCAAGCGCAGAAAATCTCTTAGTGCAAAGCTGCAATTAGCCACATCAAATATCTACTATATTCGAAAAAATTAATTTGAAGATCACTCAGAAGGAAGAAAAAAAAAAAACAAGGCTTCGAGATGTGCAGCAAAGGATCTTACTTTGTTTGTTAAACTTAAAAAGAAAACTCCATAGCCAAATGCAATGAGAGAAATAGTTGAAGATGAAGCCATGATCAAAGAGCTTAAACTGTGGATTATCTATTAGCTAGAGCTTGTCTGAGATGAAGTAAGAAGAAGTAATCCCATCAAGCACTCAGACAAATGAGGAAAGAAGAAAGAATTGGTCGCGTGGACAATTATGCACAGAGGAAAGAATCTTTGTTTGACGAACAAAGCCAAATGAAGGGATTTATCTAGGCATAAGAAGGCAAGATGTAAAGATAAAGTAGAAGCAACTTCATGTGAGCGAAGATAAACAAATCAAGAATCAAGTAAGCAAGAAGTTGTAGAGACAAACTCCATAAGTTGCTCAAACAAATGCAGAATAAGAAATTCAACTTGGTCTACGACATCAAAATTCGTCCACAACTTATTAGGACAAAGCAAAAGATGAAGTGGAAGTGACACAATGAAGCTGCATAGACAAAGAACCAATCAGACAAAGTGGACTTCAATGCATAAGTACATTCGTCTATAACTTACTACAGACAAATCTAAAGATGAAGTGCAGAGTGTAATTCATTCATCACTTTCTACAGATGAATGTTGAAAGAATAACACCTTATTTCATCTGATCAAGCAAGACAAATCTGAATTTGTCTATAGACTAGTTCAACTTTGTCTGTGGCACCTAAATTCGACTGTTAATTACTACAGACAAATCACATTCATGAAGGATCAACTAGACGACAAAATTCATGAGAGAATTTGTCTAAAACTTATGACAGATAGATGCAGACAGAGAGAGGTTGGGATTTTTCTAAGGTTAATTAAATTATGTGACTTATATCAAAATAGCATCTATGCTCATATACTTTTGGCATACAGATTTATCTTAGTCACCACTTTTGGCAATAAGCATTGCAGATTTTTCAACTGTGACAAGTCAGACAAGGAACATCTGTTAACACATCTTTTCTTTCTCTTTGAACGGCATTGTAGGAGCTCGAGACAAATTCGAAGGCATGCACTTTGATGGGAGAAATCACAATGGTCTTCTTCATTCAAAGCTGGTGAAACCAAGGCACAATGAGTGTGTGCTCATGGAAGAGTGGATGTAGGGACGGGGTTCCAGAACCACTATAAAAATTGCATTGTTTGTGTGTGTTTGTTTAATAACTTTATCTTTCATGCACTTTATAGCTTTATTACTTATCTTACAACACATCACATACATGCACGAAAAGAGGGAAATGGTTTAATAGGGGTTAAGTAATGAATTTTCATAAACCTAATTCACCTTTTCCCTGTTGGGTTAAGTTATCCTATGGGACTCTACAAAAATACAATCAATGGAATAATTTCTATTCCCATCCAGCAATATATTAAAAAGAGAGCCTAATTACCTTGTATGAAGTACCATTTTACAATTCTTCAAGTTTCCATGATATAGCCTTCAATCCATACTCGAATAGCCCTACACATAGATCACACTTTACAATTCATTTTACACTTATTTCTCATAAAAGAGTATTTCTAGTCAAGTTGTTTCTAAGTCAAGTGTTTCATCAAACATCTACCATGCATTTCCATAATGGTGTGGCAACTTACTTATATTTTTAACATCATACAAGTCAATTCAACATTGTTAACATCAATACAACTTTTTTAGTATGTAA
The DNA here is from genome assembly GCA_036873735.1 of Pouteria campechiana. Taxonomy (NCBI): domain Eukaryota; kingdom Viridiplantae; phylum Streptophyta; class Magnoliopsida; order Ericales; family Sapotaceae; genus Pouteria; species Pouteria campechiana. Next base: position 13,065 of record JAYJMB010002598.1, read on the forward strand.
CTACACCCAAAGTAAACTAATCCTCTCATCCTAATTCATTAGGATTTTAGGGTTACAATCACACCCTTTACGTATAATTTAATTTCTCATTTGGGCATTTCATCGAACAATTCATATGCATCATGTCAATTATAACTTTTTCAGTTAAGTATATTAAGGAAATTTCATTCCCAACCATGCACACTTCTCATACAACTCAATTAACAAGTCATTAATCATAAAAAACTAAGCTTTTAATTCAATTAATTCGCTACTAAAACACCATACTCATGAATTTCCTTTTTTTACTATTCATTTGGCTACTATTCAATGCCATAATTGGATTTTTTCATGCCTAATCATCTAAAAACATTATATGTCACAATTTAATTATTTCCCCCCATGATTTTCACATAAATTATCTCAATTTCCCCCCAAATTTCACTATTCATGAATTGGGTATAAACCCTAATCAAGCAGAACCATAAATTAATTTGGGAATGAATGAACTTACCTTCATTTTCATGCATAGACATCCTCCCAAAGTAAGAACCCGTGCTCAAGTCACTCCATAGCCTCCATGGGTGGCAACAAAGCTAATTTGCTCCTTCCTTCCATCTTTTAAATAAATGGAATTTAGGTTTACATACAATATCAAGGGATTATACCTCTAGGCAACATGATTTCCTAGCAAAATATCAAGAAATCAAGGTTTAGCAAGGTGGGTTTTAAGGTTAGGGTGCAAGGAAGAAGAAAGAAAAACAGAAAAGGGTAAGAAATGAAATGGAACGGCTAAAAAAACCCACACACTGACACATCCCATCGGTCGGTACTATAGCATCGGATTTGGGCACTGCGGCACCCGATTCACTGACGCCCATCCTGCCTCCATTTCACCATGGCACTATAGCCTCCATTCTGGTGTCGCGGCGCCCAATTCGCTACCCTATTTCCCTTTGTTTTTCTTCTCCTTTTCAAGCCTTCTTTCAACCATCTCTTTTAGCTTTCTTTTCCATCATTTTCCCACATTATAATAACATAAAATACATAAAGATTATGCCTCAATTAATTAGGAATTGAATCATATAACATTGACATATATACTTTATTTTGCACCACTACCTTTAACTCATAACCACTTCATAAATACTTACACCATTTCATGACAAAATTCATGTTCTTCACCTCACTTCACCACTACACATACATAAGAAAAATTTACCCTCATTTTTAACACCCTAGTTATTATAGACCACCCTCCTTACAAAACGTTTTGACCTAAAAATGTTCAATATTGTTCGATCCTCGTCATTTTCTTAGGTTTCCAAATCCATTCCTTTGAACTATTTCACAGCTTGCAAATCCGTATCCACATGATACGTCATGCAAGTTGTGACTTTTTTATCATATAATCTGATCATTCAAGACATATTTACTTTTACTAACCTTAATAGTACACCATTACTCATCTACGGTCTTTATAATCAAGTCAACTCAGTTAAAACATAACAATTATGGAAACATTCTTTCATAATTTGTCAACAACATCTTAACCATGATATGATTCAATTTAAGCCTTTCCATCAGGGTGTCTAGTTTAAGATCTATCAAAGATACCACCTCCAAAATCACATGACTTAAGGAACTATACAATTACGCCATAAATCCAATTGAATCCAATTGCTTTAAACTCAACATACCATTTGTTTTCTTTTCTACATTTACATAGTATCACACTCTAAGTGATGCTCATGGACACTATCAAAATATTTCTCCAGTCTATGATCAACCATTAATTATTAAAACATTCTCTCCTTGCAATCATGATGGAAATAAACTTACTCACTAATGCAATAGCCTTACATAATCATGATATTCAAGTTCAAATAGAACACACATGATAACAGATCATTTTCTCGACACATCTTTCCTCATAATGATTGCATCAATGATATGTCACACCATTACCCATAAGTAGACAATAGGATATGTATTCCTTGAAATGTTTTTATTCTTCCCAAAAAAAAAAAAAAAAAAAAAACAAGAACTGGAT
>JAYJMB010002600.1:0-15094 GCA_036873735.1 Pouteria campechiana
CAAGAGAGAATGCTTACTGAATGATTATAGGTTGTGTAAGAATGATTTGTTCATGATATATTATGAGTTTTGAAGAGATTGGTTGTTCTTTGTTTATGACAATTGTAACCTTAATATTCTTTTTGGGAGAGAGCGAATTTGAGTTTGGCTTGAGGATGAGTAAAAGTTAAGTGTGGGGGTATTTGATAAGCTCATAATTTATCATATTTTTAATACCCATATTGTCATGTTTTAGTCTTTAAATGACATGATTTCTTTGATTTACATTCATATTAGATTAAATATTGCACTCAATGGATTTATTTGTGTTATAGGTCAATTTGGCAGAATTGAAGTTAATTTGGGACCAAAATATGCTATTTTGATTGGAGGTCTTCATTTATGGGAGCATCATCTTAACCTCTAATCAAGCATCAATCATGAAGCTTTAATATAAATTAGGCACAAATTAGATGGTGGGATGTGAATGCAACAATTCAATTGAAGAAGGAATTCTATTTTTAGAAGGACTTCTATTTTTGTTGCTTCTCAAGCAAGAAAAATTGTAAAATTTTAGTAGCAATTCAAGACAAATTTTAGCAAAGATATGGGCATATTTTGAGAAAGTTTTCAATATAAAAATTATATCCCTTAAAATTATATAATTAAAAAAAATGAGTCACTTGATTCAGAGTTAATATGAGGAAGTTATTGCCAAAATATTACAGCTATCTCCAAAGAATTTTCTGAACATAATATGCGGTAATAGGTGTCACTTTATGGAAGTGTTTGGCATATTTAGAGGATGATTTAGAGAACGTTGTCAACATAAAAGTTGTATATCTTGGAATTATCTTTCAAATAAATCAAGAATCATATGATTTTTGTGTCATATGAAAAGGATATGATAAAAATATAAAAACTTGTTCTGGTGGACAGACTCTATGCGTGGAAATAAGATATTTTTAGCAATTGCATATTGTATGCTCAAGATAAATTTGAAAATCCATGAGGAGGTGCAAGAGAACCCTAAATTATGTTATTTAAAATGTTTTTTAATAGATAAATAAGGGATTTGAAGAGCATAAAGGAGGTAGCAAATCAGAGACATCAAAGCAAGCTTTTGGTGAAGATCTTCCTCTCTCTTTTCTTTTCTATTCTTTAAGGTTTCATCATAGCCCCGCATGGTTAAAATTTTATTCTTTGTTTAAAGTGATAGAAGCCTTAAAATCAATATATTGTGAGATATAATTTGATTTAATTATTCAATTTATATTTTGAGTATTGAATGTTTTTCTTTGTTCATGATTATGATTGTTATGCTTAATTGCTAGGAGGCTTACTAGTTTATTATTCATTGCAATCTATTACTAGATTAGATATCAAATCCATAATCATTTGATCCCTCTAATCTGTAAAGCAACTAAGGTTTAATAATTTGCTACTATTGTAATTATTAAATCTTAGGAAGAATATTTAACTAAATTAAATGCAACCGTGTATGCTTGTGTTGTTTAGTTTTACCAATCTTTACAATTCTTAATGCTACTATTAGATTAAACCTTTAGCACTGGTCTTGGGTTGTTTAGTAGTTAGGGTTAATTAAAACACTAGTTTCTAATTAACTATGCTAAAGGAGAGATAAGAAAAATAATTTCAATTTTAAAGTATGGATTGATTTATAATTGTATCAATGATTAGTTATGAGATTCTGATGGTGGATGTTGACTTGAACCAAGTTATTCTTCTCTGATAGATTTCTTTTATAACACTTTCTTCATTATATTCAAAACCCCCCTTTCTTGTTCACTTTGCATAAAATTAAGCTATATACTACTCGTGGGATTGACCCTTATTCACACTACTATAGGTAATTTAATTAGAGTAAGGTTCTAAATTTATTTGCCTATAGGTAATTTAACGTAAGGTTCTAAACATTGTGATTTGATATTACACTTAGTTGTTATTTCAAGCATAAAAATTATTTAAAAGGAGTTGAATATGACAAAGGTATTAATTTGAAGCAATTTTTAGCATAGATGGAGGATGATTTAGAGAAATAATTCAACATGAAAGTTATATAACTTAGAATTATCTATCCAATGCACTAAGAATCACATGATTTTGATATTGGATGAGGAAGTTATAACAAAAATACCAAGATTGTCATGGAGTTTCAGAGCCTCTGAAAATAACTTCAGAGGGTCTGAAGGTGTCATGGAGTTTTATAGCCTCTGAAAATAACTTCAGAGGATCTGAAGGCGATTCAGCTGTGCTGAAAGGCTTAATTTGAAGATATTTTAAAATTTCTAAAATGCTTTAGAGGCATGACTAAGAAAGCAATTCTGGAGTTTTAGAGCCTCTGAATAATAATTTAAGATGGTCTGAGGGAGCTTCAATTGACGCTGAAAGGCTTCAGACATGTGGAAGTATATGTCAGACCTTTTGAAACAAGATGCTTAACTATTCAACACAATCTTTAGAGGCTCTAAAGAGAAGTTTTAGAATCTTCAAAAGAAGATTATAGAAGAATTTGAAGATAATAACAAGTGTAGAAGGTTTGAAGTCATTTCAGTTGGCATTCAAATGCTTTAGAGTCTCTATGTGAGTTTTAGAACCACTAAAATAAGCTAATAGAAGATTTTTTGCAATTAAATTCTAGAATTCAGAGGCATTCTCAGATGTTGTGAATTGCAGATAGATTCCTGGTGTTGCCTCCTTTAGAGTCATGCATAGAAGTTCTGAAGATTTTCAAAGTAATGTTCAAAGGCATGAATCAATTTGCAGAATGGACTTCGGAGGTTTTAGACGCCACATTCAGAGTCATGCAACTACTCTAAAGTTATGTACGTGATCAAGCTTTACAAGTTCATGTTAGAAGCACTTTTAGAATGCTTGAATTGTATCCCATAGTGGTTTCAGAGGAACAAAGTCATCCATAGTGCCTACAACCCTATTTCTTTGAAGTTCTTGTAGAGGTTGGGTGACACAATGCCCAGAACATGCGACAACTCAATTTATTTTAGAAATCTAATTTTTATGTGTTATAACTTTTTAGATTTTTTATGTGTTGCAACTTTTGGAAGATATCTTTAGAACTCAAGATGTGTGGTCATCCGAGTTATACTTGGAAGCTAATTTCTTTGCAAAAGTTGTGTTGCAATTTTTAAAGTTCGAGCCATGCTAAAGTGTGAGTTATTCTTGGAAGTAGATTTCTATCCATAAGAGGTATTATAATTCATGGAGAAGTGTATTAAAAACCCTACTTCTGGGGTTATTTAAGGACACATCCAAGACAGGTTTTTTGGGGAGGAGAGTTTTGGTGAGTGAAGTTATACAAGTAGGGTGGAAGAAAGACTCCAAGTTCTGCAAGATGCATATTACAAAGAGTGTTCTTTTTGTTTTTATAATAAAGTAATTTTCTTTTTCTAGGATAATGATGTAACCCTCATGGATAGTCTATATTAAACATGGATTATTGGTTAATTAATTCAGTTTTATCATGTTTCATTTGTTGTGCTTATTGCAGTCATCTAATTTTTTTTGATTGCTTGATCACTAATTCTATGAATTAGATTGATTTTCTGAGAACATGGTTATTATAGATGACTTATGCTAAGCCACATAATAGATCTCTTGAATAAATGAATAAATGGTTATGGTATACACCTTATGTTAAACTATTCTATTTGGTTCATGAAAGTTCTTTTGAGCTTAATGGGTTTTCAACCTCAATTACACTACATGCCATAGGTAATTGAATGGGTGAAAATACTTAATTTAAACTTGCATGCCTAATGGTAATAATCACATATTGGATAGAATGAACCAACGACATGAATTGAACCTAACATCCTAATAACATAGGATATCTATGAGTGGTGAAATCGGATCCCTAGTGTCACACCCTGCCTAAGGGCCTATGCATTTTACCATTACCCTACAATTTACCCATTTTTAAGAAAACTATTCTGCTAAAAATCTAGTAGAGTTTATGCTGAAATATGAGGCTATATACCTGTGTAATTATTTGTCATATAAAAATCCTGAAACACACACACCCACAGCTTCCCAAGACTGAAGTTGGATCATGATGGCAATCTATATGACTGGAATAATACAAATCCATACACATTATAATAAATAAATTACTATGACATGCCCATACATCTTATTATATATCATTTGAAGTTTTTAAAATACAATCATACAATTACATTAAGGGATTACAATCCCATTTCTTCATACTACAAGAAGGGCATCTTTAAGTTTTGCTCACCAATCCCAATTCATAGTTGGCATCCTTTACTTGACCTGCTAACTAAAAAAAGTAAGAATAAGAAGGCATGAGTTTGGGCATACTAAGTAAGTAGGAAAAATATAAACTAATAATTAATCCAAAAATAGTATATTTTATACCAAACCATGAATATAAATATAATGACCATTCTATCATGGTGTCAAAGAATCATAGAATCATAAATGAATACTGATATAACAATACAATTATCCTATGAGGGCTAAGATATAACAATACAATTATCCTATGAGGGCTAAGTTCTTATTCTTTCAATATACATTCTATGCCATTTAGGCAAATTCACACATCATAATGATACCTTTTTATCGGATGTAACATAATTTATCCTTATGGTGTTTAACTATATAATTGTGCCATGTAGGCACCAATATCATATATAAAATCCTAGAATGCTCACCATTCCATTAATATGCACATTCATATAAAACAATACATATTGGTATAGTCATGGGATATCTCCTAACCCATTAGTTCCACAGATTTCACAATAGGGAGAAAGACTTATGATATTTATTATCCCCACCAGTCCATACAATAAAAAACATAGCAATATGAGACATACTATCCAACACAAGCTTGGGATACTCTCTATCCCTCTCTTTTAGACATCCATATACAAGAATAACAATGATTATGCACAAGGACATGGGATACTTTATATCCCAAACAATCACATGTTTATATTCTAATAGATACACTAATAATTACAATCCATGAGATACTCATCATCCCTAACATTCATGTAGTCACAAAACATAATAAATATCACTTTTAAAAAAGCATAGGATATCCACTTTCCCCATTCATGCATACATGCCCAGATACAAAATATAGGATATTCAATATCCCCATCTAGCAATACATTAAATCAAAAAATAGCCTACTCACCTTACTGACAAAGCATTTTATAACTTCTTAAGTTCCCTAACTCTGTAAGCTCCATAATTTCCCATGCATCTACCAATGGCCCTACATAGGTAATGATTCAATTACATATATTTCACATTAGAACATTTTACTATACACCTATTGTGTATAGGTTAGTAATAAATTTCCACAATGGTGTAGCAATATTATCTAGTTCATATTCAATACATTTAATATCCAAGCAATTTCCTTAACATCATAACAACTTCATTAACAATGAATTATACCCTAAAAGGACTGATCCTTCATCCCATTCCATTAGGGTTTTAGGGTTTAATCAACACATAATTTACTACTCATTTAGGCTTTTCATCGAACATTTCATATGCTTCATTTGAATCATAACGATTCAATAAAGAGTTCCAAGGAAATTTCATTTCCAGTCATACATACTTCTCATACAACAAAATTATCATTGAATTAATCATAAAAATAAGATAATTAAGCATTAACTTACTTAATTCACTGGTTAAATATTCTACACATGAAATTCTCTTTTTACAGTTCATTAGGATTTTGTTCATTTCGTGAACAATGATATAACTGGATTTCTCATGCCCAAATTACTCAAAAACCATGATAATTAACCCATTAACCATTTCCCCCATATCTATTACACATAAATCATGAAATTTCCCAAAATATTACTATTCCTGTAACCCTAATGTAGCATAAACTATAAATTTGGTTGGGGAAAAGCAAATTACCATGAAATCCAAGCATGGATTCCTCTCATGAATGGAATTTCAAGTTCCAAACTCCAATTAACCCCCTCCAATCATTGGAAATTGGATTTTCTTCCTTTCTTCCTTACCCAAATGGCTAAAACTCAAGCTTAGATGCATGCTTGAGTGATTATCTACCTAAACCATCTTATGTTCTAGCAAAATCGAGAATTTAGTCATGAACGAGGGTAGGGCAAGGGTTTGGGTGTGGGAGAATAGAGAAACAAAATGGAAAAAAATGGAATACATTCCATTTTAAAAAGTTGGGTCACCGACTTAACCCACCAACTAGCGCCTCAATGCCCATTTTGCTGGATAACACCCATGCCATTTTTCTAAAGTGCGTCCGGTGCTAGATTTGGGGGCCGCGGTGCTGGATCCTGCTACCTCCTATTTTTTGCTTTTCTCCACTTTATACCTTATTTTCTCTCACGTATTTTATCCCTCTTAAATACGGACATACAAGCACATAAAAATCACACTAAATTAGAGAATCATGCCCTCAATTAACTAGAGATTATGCCATATAATTACTTTACTCCCACATACTTAAAATCTTTTTCCTAGGTTACTTAGATTCACATGCAATTGTCGTCCATATGCAACTTCAACACACTTTCCTCAGCTCAAATCATTATTACAACTAAAAAAGAAATTTTCTCCCCCATTTTTAATGCCCTGGGTTTTACACATAGACTCTTACAACCTTGACATATATTTTACATTACTCACTGCTAATGTTATTTTATTCATTCTTATAAGTTGATTTCCTTAGTTTCCACATTATCTTATTGATAGTCTTAGTTTTAGTAAATAGATTTGTTTGAATTAGTTTGATTAATTCTCTGTGAGATCTGCCTTTATGATTGCACACTATACTGTTGTAGACTTGTGCACTTGTGATGAATTAGAATTTGACCATCAAGCTTTTTACAACATTTTCGGGGAATTGTTTTAAAATTGATTTAATTAATTTAGTTATAATTTTATTTCCTTTCTTTATTATGTTTTAGTTTCTTTAGGATATAACGTTGTTTAGTTTTTCTTTAATTCTGTTAAGAGCTATGAATGCATGGAAGATGATCATTGAATCTAGTGTTATTACCCTTCAATAATTACATTAATAAGGTTGAAAAAGAGAGAGATCATAAGCAAAGAAGAAGACATGCAAATGGGAGAAAACATGGAAAATAGGGTGGCTCAACAAGAACAATAGTTGATGAAGGAGTTTGCATGGCCTATTATAAGGATATTGCCTTCATGCGTCGTTTTAGATGATAATGCCAGGAATTACGAGCTAAAACATATACAGTTTAATATGCTTCCTTCTTTCCATAGTGTTGCTAAAGAAGACTCTTTAATTTTTTTGCATGATTTTTATGGAACTATACAAACTTTTCCTTTGTAGGAACTCACAGAGGATCAATTGCATATGAGATGTTCCCCATACACCTTGAAGAATGCAGCAAAAGCCTGGTTTATGTCATTTGCTCCTGATTCATTAACCACATATGATGTAGTTTACAAGAAGTTCATTGGTAAATTTATTCTCATCCTAAAATTGAAGAACTAAGAGGTAAGATAGCCACTTTTGCTCAAATGGAAGGTGAGGCATTCCATGAGGCTTGGGAAAGATTCAAAGTTTTATTGATTCAATCTCCTCACTATTGGTATCCTTTAGAGTTTCTTAATCAATTTTTTTCTGATGGACTAACAAAACCATGCCAAGCCATGGTTAATAATGCTCTAAGAGGAGCTATAGGAGAGAAGAAACTAGAATAAACTTATGATCTATATGAAATACTCGGAGCAAATTTGTAACAAAAAAGTGTTAAATGTAGGTCTTGGGGTATGTATGAGGTAAATTCTAACACTTAGCTTTCTATATAGATGTTGAAGCTTGCAAAGTAGATGAAAATGACGTGCCCCATAATGATAAACTAGAAATAACTTATTCCTAAAGAGGTATGTTCTATTTTTGGGATTTCAGTCACACACACAGTGCTTATCCTTCAAGTGAAAATTTTGTAGGTGTTTCTGAACAAGCAAATGCAATGAGCTTCTATAACCAGTGAGCCTGTAATGATCTATATTCAAATACCTATAATCCAAGTAGGAGAAGTCATCCAAACTTTTCATGGAACAATAATCAGAATCAAGTAGGAACTTCATTTCAGCCAAAGAAGCCTACTCTTAAAGAGACCATGTAGAGTTTTATCCAAGCAGCCCAAACTTAGTTCAAGATTAATGAAACAAGATTCCAAAACTTTGAGGTGTCTATGAAGAAGATAGAAACTCAGTTGGGGTAGATTATAGAGGCAATGCAGAGTCACACGCTTAGAAAGTTACCAAGTCAGCTTAAGCAAGCAAAAGTAATCATGACATTGAGAAGTGGAAAGGTAATAGATAATAAAGTTAGTAATGAAATTGACAAATCTTATGCTTTTGCAGGAATAGATAAGGAGAAAGAAAAGTCAGAGGAGGAGGTAAATTCAAGGAGAGTTGTGTTTCCAATTTGTGATCCTACAGTAAACTACAAACCACCACCACCATATGATCCCCTAGTCCCTTTTCTAGGATGATTAAAGTAGAGCAAGATAGATAAGTCATTCTCTAACGTCTTTGACATTCTTTTTAAAGTCAATGTCAACTTACCCTTGCTAGACATGATGAAGAATATGCCAGCTTATGCCAAGTTTTTGAAGGAATTAAGTATAAGGAAGCGTAAGTATGAGCCACATGAAAAAGTGATAGTGTCAGAAGCTACCAGTGCAGTTCTACAGACAAATCTCCCTCCAAAATTTAAGAATTCAGGTAGTTTTAATATCACAATCATAGTTGTTGGTGCAAATAAGATAAAGGCAATGTTGGACTTAAGTACTAGTATCAATCTAATGCCTTATTCTATTTACTTGTAACTTAGTTTTGAAGATTTGAAACCCACTATTATGTCTCTACATCTTACCAAATAGATCAGTGCAATATCCTAGAGGTATTGAAGAGAATGTTTTGGTTCAGATTGATAAATTAATTATTCCTACAAATTTTTTTATACTAGATATAGAAAGGCAAGTGATTCTAGAAACAGAGGTGCCCACCATTTGTGGCTACAACAACGACAATTATAGATGTGCAGAATGAAAAATTGAAAATGACTATTTTGGATAAGACTGTGGAGTTTTCTATTTATAACTCTTTAGCTTTACCTTCAAATCCTAATAGTTGTTTTCAGATTGATAATTTGGACTCACTTATATTATCTACATTTGTGTGCTGTGAAGAGAAAGGAGTGCTATCTGGAGACATATTCATTCCTTTATCTTTCTCAATTCTTTTTCTTTTCTCAACCATGTTTAAGACAATGTTTATGATTTATTTTAATTTCATTATAAGCTAAATTTTATTCTAGCGCAACGATGTAGCTAGATTATGAATATTTAGTTTTATTTAGTTTAATTCAATTTCATGTCTATTTATTATCTATGTTGAGTATTTAATCTGAGTTTAATGTTAGTGAAAGTATGCTAGCCCTTTTTACATGATTTGTTATTCAATTTGAGGCTGAGAATCGATAATTAAATTAGACCATGGCTAAATACCATAAGATTATCATGATGATTGAGATATCAATGAGGCTTGTGTAATACTATGAATTTCTTGTTCTTAATGCATCTTGGTTAGTTCAAAATTTTCAAAAAGATGTAGAAAATTTGCTAGCTGGGATAGATTGTTATGACTTGAGAAGAATAATAATTAAAAAAGAGAAATTTCTTATCAACATTGGAATAAACATTAATTGATTAAATTAGATGAAATTAAATAGGATTAATCCAGTGAACTCAAAAACCCTAGATGTCTTAAACATTGATTCTCTACTTGTTTAGATCTGTACTCTTATTGATTTCCTTTGGTTTATATTTTCTTTATTATCTTATTACCATTGCTTGATTGTTCAAACAAAATTTAGAATTAGAGTAATTTAGTAGTAACTTAGTCCTTATGGAAATAATATCTTATTCACACTTTATTACTTATTTACGACACATGCACTTGCGTTAAGAAAAATTCACAGTAAGTTTTTGGCACCATTGCAGGGAACTATTGTTTTTGCTAATATCAAAATAAATAACTTTAGTTTTGCTTTAATTTTTTTTCTTTAATTTTTGTTATTCATTGCCATTTTGTGCCTTTTTCAATGGATTTGTGCTAAGCATCATGGTCACCATACAAGAACACATTGAAAACTTCTATAGCTAGCAGCAGAACAATCTATACTCTAATATGTACAATCTAGGATGGTGCAATCACTCCAACTCTTTATGGAAAAATAATTTGGAAGCTTCTCTTCTTCCTTTGGCCAACACTACAAACAAGCACTCAAATTATAAAAATAAATTCATGGTTAATATAGAGAAATTCTATCGATTGGGAGTAAATGTTGTCCAGATTCTTCAAATTTTATGTGATTTTTGTCAAGGCAACCATCCTAGCGAAGAATGTCTAGTCAAAAATTCATTCAGAAAGAAGACAAATTTAGAGGTTGCTTTAGCTTGTTAGCTAATACCGTAAACAAGTTAAATAAGTTCATGGCCAAGATAGGTAATTTCATGGTAGAGGCAAGAGACAATTTCCAAAATCAACCTGCTTTAATATAGAATCAATCTACTCAGATCTGGAATCTAGAAACTCAAACTTCTTAGTTAGCCAATGTGTTCAATAGCCCACAAGGTAATCTGTCTAGCAACACAAAAATCAATTTAGGAGAATAATGCAAGGTGATCACCTTCAGTAGTGGGAAAGAACTGGAGCTTCCATCAAGTGGCGAAAAAGCTAAACCAAAAGATCAAGAACAAGTTGAAGTTCTTCCTGACATTCAACCATTGCCTCCTCAATAAAAAGTTCAACCAATGCCTCCTCAACAGTCCATTATGCCAAGGGAAACTCAAATAACTCAAATAATAAACCAGCAAGAAAAGTTTTATGAAGATCCACTCGAAGCATGTATGGTTCAAACAAATGTCAGTGGAAATTGAGAATGAGGAGATAGAGGAGTGTGAAAAGTCCATAGAGGAAAATCCACAATTGGACCCGCCATCTTCGAGACAAAAAGTTTGTGAGATTTGAGGAGTTGGAGCAATTCATTAGAAGGCCTAAACCATCAATTGAAGAGCCTCTGATTCTTGAACTCAAACACTTGCATTCTCATTTGAATATGATTATGGAGTTTCTTCCTTGCCAGTAATTAATTCTTCTTCTCTTACAGGTATGAAGGAAGAAAAGTTTCTACAAATACTACCAGAATGGAAGTGTGCATTTGATTAGACAATAGAAGATATCAAGTCAAGTCGCCCTGCCTTTTGTATGCATCATATTAGAGTCAAAATAGACAAAGCAGGGGAGAAGTATAACAAAAAATATAAATTAGAACTACTTCTCATCCCTTTTTTCTTTATGTTTAGGTTTTGTTTTATTCTCTCTTTACTTCTCATCCCTTTCCACCATCTAAGGCAACCTTCGTTCACCATTAGAGGATAACAAATCCCCATAAGGAAGTTTCTTTCTCCCCTTATGCATTTATTTTTTAAAATATTGAGGACAATGTTTAGTTTATGTTTGGAGGTATTTGGGAATATTTGGGGAATTTTCATTCAAGTTTTGGGCAATTTTTTTCAAATTTAGGTATATTCTTTTTAATGAGCTTCACTTTTTGATTTCTTAGCTAAGAAACTCCAAAAGTAATTGTGTTAAAATATTGAAATTGAAAAAGATTCTCTTGATGATTAGTAACTTATGCTTAGATTTTTATTACCATTATACATGATTTAGAAGGAAGGATAGATGTTAACTTGTGATTTAATGATTCTTGTGATAAGTCATTCTTTTTCATAAATGATGAAATTTTATTGAGCACATTGACATATTTTGATTGACATGAGCGTGCTAGAACTTTTTATTATTATCTCTTAAGGTGAAATTTAAGATAACATATTTATTTAGAAGTGATTTAGGCATTTTTTGATCAGTTTGAGCCTTTTAAGCTAACCTGGTACATCTTTGTCACTAGTATCCCCATTGAGTCTTAATGAAAGAATGACATATGCAATATATTTGAGAAACCACCATTCAACTTTTCTTTCTTTGGCCTCATTATCCATAACAGTTGAGCCGAAAAGACCATCATAATCTATACACAGTTGTTGACAGGTATGAGTGAAGCAAAAGAAGATAAGTTTGGGGGAAGTAGAAGAGAAGAATGTCAAAAGAAGAAGAAAAGGAACAAGGATTCAACATTCAATTAGGGGGATTAAATCCCACAAAACTCAAAAGAAAATAAGTTTGGAGGTTTGATAGTAATATAGCCCATCAAAACAGAAACAACTCCCAAACAATAAGTCAAGAGAGTGAAAATTCATGTGTAAATTTATTTATGATCTCTTACTTTATGAATCCTTATTCCTTTTCTTTTGTTAGCTAAACCCAAAGCCCCATTACAAGCTTAAAAAAGACCTATTGATCCAAGTGAAAAGAATTGTCCACATTAGTGGAGAGGAATTATGAAATTCAAGCTTATGGAATATTTTATGAAAATCATTAAAATCACTAAATTCCATATTGTTGATTGAAATGCATGTGTGTAACATGAGATTGACAAAGCACACACACATATTTTCACTTAAAGGGATTGATGAAGCATGAGTTTCATGAGATTGCTTAGCAAGTGTCTTGAATGAATTCTAAGTTATGTGCACATATGTAATTTTTCTAGCATGTTATTTATTTATTAAGAGAATATCCTAACTGTTTCATGAGTTTAGTTACTATTTTACTCGAGGATGATCAAAAGCTAAGTTTAGGGGTATTTCATAAGCTCATATTTTACTATATTTAAATACCTAAATTCACCTATTTTAGATCCTTAATTTATGTATTTCATTAGTTATAATTATATATTTCACTTAATGAAGATAGTTTCTATTTCAGGTGTTAAAACATTTAAAGAAGATAAAGGGTGTCACTTAAAAGAAAATTTTGGAACATATGGAGACTGATTTAGAAAAAAAGTGATCAATATATAAGTTGTAGCCCTTAAAGTTAGCTACCCAAAAAATTAAGAACCACAGGATTTGGATGCCATACATGGACGTTGTGGCCAAAACACTGTAACTATCTCAGACTTCAGACCCAATGAATAAGACATAGGCATCACTTGTAGTTGACTTTTGGAATAGATAAAGGCAAATTTAGAAATTGTGTTCAACATAAAAGTTGTATTTCTTCAAATTATATTTCCAACTAATCAAGAATCATGTTATTCTGATATTGTATGAGAAAGATATGGCCAAAATATTCTGCTCTTAGATGTCATGGACAGAGATTAAATGCTGCAACATCTAAATCTAGGTTTGCAGCGGTTGAATTTGCAGCGAACAAGTTTTTGGCACCATTGCTAGGGAATGTTGTTATTTTGAATTTTTTACTAATATTATTACAAGGTAATTCTAATTTTAATTTTAATTTTATTTTTCACTTTTCTTTTCTCACTCTTATCTAACTACACTTCTTTGTGCTTTCTTGACAGTGTATGCAAAAATCACAAAGCACTTGATCTGACTTCTTTTGATCCAAAGATCGAAAGAATACTTCAAGAAATCAGGAAATCAAGGCAAGCTAAATCAAGCACGATGGCTGATCAACCACAAGAGAAGGCAATTAAAGATTACTTAAAGCCAGTGGTCAATTTTAACTATTCTAGCATCACTCGTCCAACAATCAATGCCAATAATTTTGAGCTAAAGCTAGTGATAGGTGATTTTCATTCACTTATATCATGTATGTTCAAACTAAATTAATTGTGAATCCTTGATAAATTTATATGAATTTAATATGAATTTACTGAATGCTCTAGGTGGATTGAAGATGGGAAAAGAAGAGCAAAAAACTAAAGAAAGATGATGCTTAAAGTTGGAAAGGAAGACAACTTGCAAAAAAGCAATAAAGGTAGCAACATGTGGATAGAAAAATCCATGATGCAGCATCCCAAAGCATGACACAGTGTCAAACACTTGGCAATGCACATGTTGGAGGAGCAAAAGATTTCACACTGCAGCATGAAATTCCATGCCACAATATCGACTCCATCTAAATTTTTTGCATTTTTTCTGCTTCCTTGTCCCTTGGTTTTTAAGGCGATGAGAGAGGTTTTTGGAGGAAATCTCTTTGCATTCATTTAGGGTTAGTTTTAGGGTTCTTTGAGGGTGCAACTTTGGGGATTTTTGCAGAGGAAAGAAGGAGAGTTTTCAAGAAGCAAGGAGGAAGAAGAAGATGGCCTGCATTGTGTTGAGCTTCATAGAGGGAGTTATTTCCTTTTTCATTATGCACTAAATCTTTCTTTCTAGGTTGAAGATTAAACCCTCTCTGATACATTTTGTTATTTGGGAATGTTAGCTCTTTAATGCAAATCAATTATTTTCATTTATTGAATTATTTTCTTTCATTTGTTTTGATATATTGCTTCATCACCAACATTACAAATCACATTGATTATCTAGTATGGTTAAGGCACACGCCATATGCAAAACCATGAGCACCATTGAATGAAAAGGATAGGTGGTTATGATACACACCTTATGCTAAACCATCCTATTTGATTCATGTGTTCTTAAGCTTAATAGGTTTTTACCTTAATTACACTGCACACCATAGGTAATTGGAACAAGTGAAAGTACTTGATTTAAACCTACACACCTAATGGTAATAATCTCACATTAGATAGAATGAATCAAAGTGATGCATTGAATCCAATGTCCCAATAGCAAAGAGTATCATTGAGGGGTGAATTGGATCCCTAGACCCTTGCACTTTGTTGATCTCACCTACATTAGCCATAACTATTTGATTTTGCCAAGTTTATTCAAGTTATCATCCATAATTGCTTAGATTAAATCACATTCCTTTAAAATAGTGACAAGTAAGTAACTAAAGTTAATTGAATCGGTTTGAACATTCCCTATGGGATCGACCCTTGCATTGCACATTATACTGCTATGTTCATGCACTTGCAAGGATTTATAATTTGAATCATTAGCTGGCTCTGATCAACATGGTCCAACAGAATTAGTTTTGGGGGGGGGGGGGGGGGGGG
>JAYJMB010002601.1:0-15093 GCA_036873735.1 Pouteria campechiana
ATAAGAGGAGAAGGGCATATTTTTTCAATCATGAAACTCCTTGGTACGCCATGCGTACCAAATCGCAAGACTCCCGATAGCACCCTTCGCCATTTCTAGCTCATACTACTACACCATTTCTTCTTCTTCTTTGGACTATGCCTAGGCACAAACTTACTGATTTTTCCTATTCTGATGCTATGCCGCAGCACTGTGCCTAGGCATAGACTTGCTGATTTTTTCTATTCTGATGCAGTGCCATGGCACTGTGATTAGGAATCAAATCAATTAAAAATAACTTAAGAACAAACCAAAAGTTAACTTGAAAAGGAGTGATATAAGTGAATAATATTCAGTTATTAGAAGGGTTTTCAACTTTGATGTTTTCAGAGATAGTGGTATGGGATTAGAAGTATGTGATTGGTTTAAACACCAAGGATGGATAGAATATGTAAGCTTCAGAGATCACTTCTATCCAAGACTCGTAAGAGCCCTAGTCTACAATCTTAACCTCAGAACAAAAAGGTCATGGAGAGGAGAAGTGAAAATTGATGTTTCCATAGATAATTTGAGAAGATGTTTTAATCTTCCTTTGGTAAAAGATGAACCATAGTGGCCTACTAGACAACAATTATTTTCAGATTTGGTAGGGGTAGAAATAGATGAGAGAGAGAATTATCTTCACTCGAGCCATTTAAGCTTAAGTCTTATATTAGCTTACATGATTATAATAAACAATGTGTACCCAAGAAAAGGAGCCACATGAGATGTATCAAAAAAGGATGGAAGAGTATAGTGGGCTCTAAAGAACAAAAATAAAGTGGATTTGGCCAAAATAATGTCACATCATATGTATTCAGTCGAGAGCACCTCAAGATATCTATTCCTTATGAAATGACACTAACTAAGCTAATAAGGGAAGTAGGAGTTATTCTGTATAAAGAACATAGAGAACCTCCAAGAGACTCTGACATAATTGATGAGAAGACCTTGAAAAGAATAGGTTTCAAGCAAACCCCATAAGGCTAGATTTATGAAAAACCAAAAAAAAAGTAGATCAATTAAAAAGATCTAGACCAGAGTAAGAAGAAGAAGTAGAAGAAAGAATAGCAAGAGAAGAAACTTTGGAATAGGAAATAAGAGAGACTCTAAGAGAAGAAGAAAGATCTATCAGAATAGAGGAGTCAGAAGAAATTTTGAGAGAAGAGCATGAAATAGCAACAGCAGACCCTACACCCTATTTTACACCCATTAGATCTCCATCACCCATAAGACTCACTCATCAACCATCCACACCAATCACTTCATCAATCCCCACTACTCAACCTATTCCACACCATCTAGAAAACATATTTGAGAACATTGAAAACCTTTTGTCAACTCGAGCTCTTCAAATGAATAGAATTAATCAAAGACTCAACTATACCATGTCATCCATGATCTTAAGAGCTGATAAGATTGATCAAAGACTTGACTCTTTAACATCGCTAACAAAGTCATCCAGAGGTCAAACTTATCCTCCACACTCTCCACCTCCAACTCACTTCTCTCCATTTAGAACCAACTCACCTATCACAGTGATTTCTTCCTCCACACATTCTCCACAACCATCTCCTGCAATTCCAGAGGTTGCTCAACCTAAGAGTGAACCTACTAAAATTGTTTCTCCCTCTCCTCCAACATAGCCTCCATCTATTCCAGTCACTAAAGTCTTTTCAAACATGCCTGAGGATTATGTTTCCAATCCCCATAGAGCTATTGTTAGATATGGGAAGTATCCCATCACAGTACCAATTCCTGCATTCTACTTTCTTCTCCAAGGTCCATAGGATGTCTTAGACTGGCATAAATAGGATCTCTTTCTTTTAGTATAACTCATTCCTAAATGAATTGAACAAATTTCTCTAGAATAGAATACACCTTTAAACTCATCCACAATGGATGAAATTCCTAAATGAAATTCCTCTAGAATGGAACAAATTCCTAAATGAATGGAACAAATTCATCTAGAATGGAGAAGAACTTGAACTCCTCCACAAACTTGTCCACAATCTCCTCTAAAACCAACTTATGATAATCCTGATATTCTTATTCGTATCTCAAATCCAATTAGGATGACATAGACTGAGTTTAAGAGTAGATCAAGAATCAACTCTAAAATTGATCAAATGTTCCTCTCTCAATCTATCATTCTATCACCTCAGGAATTGCCATTCTTATAACTCATAAATCCTAATATTCTGTTTAGGATTCAACTTCTTCCTAATCCACTATTGACTCCCCAGGGTCACAAAATTTAAATTCCTAACAAAGAGTCAATTCTCCAAAGATATTTTGAGAAACTTTTTCACTCACTCCCAAAGTCTAGGCAACTTAGAAGTTCATTTACATCTCCCTCAGGTCCTCATCAACTTTTTCTTGTTACTAAAGAAGAATTTTCATTCTACTCAAATGCAAATCTCCAAGCAATTGCTGATAATCTTCCATTTCCATTTCCTCACTCACTGATTCATCATTGCAGCACAGAATTAGGGTGAGCTATTCTCAACCATCCTCTTCACCTGAACACACTCCACTCCCTTCTACCAAAGCTAAAACCATAAGAAAACCACCTACAATCCCTAAGCCAAAGTCATTGCCCCAACTATCATCTTCATCTTAGCCATCTTCTTCTAAACCTAGGAGGAAATCAAGAATTTCACATCCAAAGGAACATAAAAAGGCTCCTCTTTCTCACATCACTATGTACCATCAAGAGTACACTACATGCCCATATAGAAGTCCTCTTGAAAGGGACTCTTGTATCCATTCCTGAGTTACTAGATCCAGTGTTTCAAGAATGCATTGATTTTATCTATGTAACTGACTGTGGACCCACTAACTATACTCATGAACCTCCATTTGCAATTCCAAAAGATCTATTTTTCATTCCACCTCCTCCACCAAAAAGACTCAAGTCATCTCCTAAACCATCAACCTCTCAACCTAAGCCTCCTCTTCCTCTACACAATGAACCCTTTCTAAAACCTACAAGAGAAAACCCAAGCCATTCCACTGATTCTCCTACCTCTACACTTCTTTTTCTTTCTTTAAATATTTTTGGTTGCCATTTATCTATTGTATGATTTTTTTCTTGCAATCTATACTTACTATGGGGAATTCTTTATGTATGTAATTTTGATCATATTTTGTACTTGCAATTTTGGTCATGATAGGCTATGTTTTGTATTTGTAAATATTGGTCATGATAGATTATATATCCATTTTGTTTCTTTCCACCTTTTTTATTATGACAAAAGGGGGAGACAATATAGTGAAATATATGTAATTAAGTGCATCCATTTAGGGGGAGTTGCATTAAGTTAATAGAATTCCATTGAACATCAAACATGTATTAAGTTGCTTTAAATTTTATTTATTTGCATAGTTTTGAAAGGTATATCACTCAATATTTTATTATCATAAAAAAGGTCATCATAAAAAAGGAGAGAATGTTGAACATACACCATTATCTAGCTTGATTTTGATGTTGAACATTCTTAACCAAGTATATTTTGATGATGAGCAAAGACATGAGTGAAATATTAAGGTATTAATAATTTATTCTCAAGTATATTGCAGAAATATTTTTTAAACTAATCTTGAGAATAATCTTCATAATGATTAAAGAAAGAAACAAAGTAAATGCTCAAAGAAAACTAAGTATACAACTCACAAATATACTTAAAAGAAGAAAACAGAAGTTCAGAGTTGTTCAAGGAACTTCAAAGTCAACTTCAATTTTAAAAGTTCATCCTTTGGAGTTGCTCAAACACTTCAAAATGAAGGTATAAATCCCTTCAAAGTTATAAAGTCACAAGCTTCGGAGTCAGCAAAAGCTTTTCGGAGCCACTGTAGAACTTTGGAGACAGAGGAAGATAACTTTAGAGTAATTGAATTACTTTGGAGTTACTAGCTTACAACCTTCAGAGTCAGTTGAAGAACTTTGGAAGTTACAAGCTAGTAACCTCCAGAGTCAGTAAAGCCCCTTTGAAATACAAATATGATAACTTTAGAGTCAGCAATGTCGCTTCGGAGTCAAGATAAAGTGCTTCAAAGAAAACAATGAGAGCCTTCGAAGTTAACAGAACATTCCTTAGTGAATATGACTTGTCAGAGGAAGAAGACAAGCACTTCGGAGCCCAGTAAAAGCATTTTAGAGTTATAGGCTCTTTAGAGATAATGAACACCTTTGAAGTCAGATACTACTATTCCAACATGAGTCACTACTATTGCGTAGCTTCGGAGCCTCCAAAACATATCTTTGGAGCCTTTGAAGAGATGATGACTTATATGAGTTGTGCGTGAAACTTCATACAACTTAAAAGCTTAGAGGATCTAATAATAATTCATAGCCTTAGAAACCACAATGAAAAGTACAACAATCATAAATTTGAATATTTCTTTGCATTAAATGATTCTCAACTACCACAACAAAGAAAGTCAGAGGCTTCAATATAAAAGAAGTTAAGTGAGAATGAAGAAAAAATAGATTACTTGAAAGATAAAAAGAGAGAGCATTTACTAACCTTTTAAAGTTTTCTTCCATGATTTCAACTCCAAAGCAGTTCATTCAAAGAAGCTTTCAAAGCCATCCATTTAACTCCTTCTAGAGATTGAATCTTACTATTTTATTATTATATTAACTGTATTTATTACTTTTGAACTTTGTACAAAATCAGCCTACTAGAGCATTAATACTTGTACATATTTATTTCTGCATATTTCAACAAGTCAAGTACTTGCCTTTAGGTAGTAAAAGTAAGTAGGATACTTGCTTAATATTTGTATAACTTGAGTTTAGCAGAAAAGGCTAAATCAGAAAAGTAGAATAGGAACCCAAGTAAAGGGCTGAACCACTATAAAAATACCAGTCTAAGTGCATTGTGTTCTTAGTCTTTTCTTTATCATTGCACTTTAATCATTATTTGGCAAAATATTTGAAAGACTGAATTCACCCCCCTTCTTGAGTCACCATCTGAATGAAACCCACATCACAGTTGTGTTTGTTTCCAAGAAAACTTTAGTCAAGGTGGGTTGGGCCTTTCCTGGTGATAGAGGTGTTTTCATATGGAGTTGTTGAATTACAGAACCTGAAGCATGGAAGAACATTCAAGGTCAATGGCCATTGTGTAAAGGGATATATAAGAGATGTCATGCTACTACAATGGAGTGAAGTTATGGAATTTCTGAGGCCTGGATGAAGGAATTCATCTTTCACAGATGTTAAATAAAGTGCTTCTTGGGAGGCAACCAAAGTTTTTGAACTTTCTTTATTTTCTTAGCATTTCACTTAGTTTTTTGTTTGTTTTCTCCATTAGGACATATTATGTTTTATTTGTGGTTAATGTTCCTATTGCAGAAGGAAGAAATCTGATTTTAGATTGAGTGTAGAAGTTTGAGAGGATGAGAATGTAAGTCATTCAGGGAAGCCCTTTAGACTTAAACTTCTTTCATTGTTTCATGTCGAGAATAATGGTTGGTTTAAGTTGGGGGGTATTTCAGGGTTTATATTTAGATTTGCATTCAGTTTTTGGGTAAAAGTTTTTGAATTTAGGTATAATTTTTGATGAGCAACACTTTCTAAGAACTTAGCTAAGGAAATCCTAGAGCAATTGTGCTAACTTGCTAAAACTGACTAGGTTTAGTTCTCTTTTCATGATCTTTAACATATGCTCAGTTTTTTATTGCCACTGCATGTGATTTAGAAGGAAGAATAGATGCTATCTTGTGATCTAATAATTCTTGTAATAAGTTATTCTTTTTCATGACTGAAGAAAATTTCATCGAGCACTTTATGTCATGATCACGCAAAGTGTATGTTGATTAGTTGATGATATTGGGAATTCAATGACATAATTTAGTTAACATGAACATGCTAAAGCTTGTTTGATTGTCCCTTAAGGCGAAATCCTAGATAACATGTTTACTCAGAAGTGATTTAGGCATTCTTTGATCAATTTGAGCCTTTCAAGCTAACCTAGTAAATTCATGTCACTAGTGTCCCTATTGAACCTTAATGAAGAATGATATATGCAAAGCATGTGAAAGACCACCATTTGATTTTTCTTTCCTTAGCCTCATTAGCCAAACCTTTTTAGCCCAAAAAACCATGATTGACCTATTAAGAGACATATTTTATGCATATGGTTGCAAAGATGTACAAGAGTGCCAAAAGAAGGTAAGTTTGGGAGTATTTGAAAGAAGAATGCCAAAGGAAAACAAAAGGGACAAAAAAGAAAGGAATCAATAAGAATCCATCCTTTAATTGGGGGGATCACATCTCCATGAACTCTAAGAGAAAACAAGTTTGGGATGTGGTAGTAATACAACCTATAAAATAGAGAAAACCCCAAACAAAAAGTTAAGAGAATGAACATTCATATGCAATTCAGTTATGATCTTTTACTTTGTAAATCCTTACTCCTTTCCTTTGTTAGCCAAACCCAAGGCCTCATTACAAACTTAATAAAGATCTATTGATCCAAGTTATCTACATTAGTGGAGAGGAATTATGAAAAGCATGCTTATGGGGTGTTTGTGAAGATCATTAGAATCAACCAATTTGCATATTTTTGACTAAAAAGCATGCATATGGAATGAGATTGATACTACACACACATTTTCACTTTATGAATGGATTGATGAAGCATGGGTTTAATGAGATTACTTGGCATGTATCTTAAATGATTTTTGAGTTGTGTACATGTGTAATCCATCTGGCATGATTACTGATTGTTTGAAAGAGTTTTCAAATTGAATCATGAGTTCAGATTGTTATTTTGCTCATGGATGATTAAAAGCTAAGTTTGGAGGTATTTGATAAGATCATAATACATCATGATTTTATACCTAAATTCACATGTTTTGTGTCCTATTTTGATGAGAATTCAATGGTTTATTGACATTTGATAAGTGAATTTTATTTACTTCTATAACATCTCATCACTTGAAATTTTGTTTCATTTTGAAGTTGTTTTGAGATGATTTTAGTTGATTTATTGTGTTCTTTGTTTGTGTTTATTTGTAGGCATAAGAATGAAATAAAAGTGAAGAAAATATGGGAGAATCAATAGGGAAAAAGAATTACAATGCAGTTTGGATGAAGCAAGTAGTAAAATGGAGAAAGTAGTTGAGCGTTGTGGTGCCCAAACACATCAGCAAGAGTCTCGCAAGTAGCAACTGAGTGCATTTGGGTGTCGTGGTGCCCAAACCATTGAAGGAAGAATGCTCGTAGGTAGTGACTGGGTGCCGCGGTGGCCATTTGAGCATCGCGGAACCCGGTAACATTGCAAATGGAGCTTGGCAGATAAAAGTTGAGTGTTGTGGCGCCCAAATGTGCCACAACTTATGTATTTTTGGAAAATTTATAAATTTTTGCATAAGTTGTGTTTAATTTATACAAAGGAGCTATTTAACCCAAATGAAGGGATATAAAAAGGGGAGAAGACATCCTTAAGAGAACGATTGGAGACATAATTTGGAGAGGAGTTTTGCAAGGAATCAAGAGAAGATTTCAAGTTTTGCAACATGTATATTTTGAAGAGTTTTCTTTTCATTTTTAGCTTGAACTAATTTCTTTTTCAAGGGTGAAGATGTAGCCCTCCTTGATATTCTTTGTTAAATAGGGATTGTTTGTTGATTAATTTAATTTTATCTTGTTTTATAAATTGTGTTTATTGTAATCGTTTGATTTAGTAAACTGCCTGATCACCAATTTTGTGAATTAAATTGATTCTCTGAGAACATGGTTATGGTACACACCTTATGCTAAACCATGAGCTCTCTTGAATGAATGGATAGATGGTTATGGTACATACCTTATTCTAAACCAATCTATTTGATTCATTAAAATTCTTTTGATCTTAATGGGTTTTCTCCTCAATTATGCTACACACCATAGGTAATTGGAAGGAGTGAAAATACTTAATTTAAACCCGCATACCTAATAGTAATAATTATATATTTGATAGAACAAACCCAAAATAATGAATTGACACCAACATCCTAACAACATAGGATATCTTTGAGTGGTGAAATCTGATCCCTAGACTCTTGCAACCTAAGAATCTCTTTTACATTACTCACCATCACTATTTTCTCTTATTTTTTCCTTATGCTTTGATTTACTTAGTATCCAATACATCTTTTGATTTAGAATAGTTTAGTTCAGTAACTAGATCTAACTAAATCAGTTTGATCAGTTCTTTATGGGATCAACCATTACTTTCTATACTATACTGCTATACACTCATGCACTTGCGAGGAATTATAATTTGACCATCAGATGCCCAAAGTTAAAGCTATTGAGGAAGCCAAAGATTTGAGCAAGATCTCAATTGTAGAATTGATGGGGTCACCAATGACCTATGAAGTTTTAAAGAATTAGTAGGAATGGAATAAGATGAAGTTAGTTTATGGCCATGGAAGTGTAGATTCTTCATGTAGTTAGGGGTAGAAAAAAAGAATGTAAATTCAATAGAAAATTATATATATGAAGAAGATGAAGAAAATGAAAGTGAAAATGTAGAAGAAGAAGAAACATATTTATAGATAACTTCCTTTCAATTAGAGCCATTATGGAAGAAGAAGTAGCTCTTCAACCTAGATGAACGAGGAATATCAATTTGTTTGAGGGAGCTTAGGTCTAGGTAAGTACATGTATCATTTTTCTTATCTATCACCTCTGCATTTCATATTTTATTTTATCTTTCATAACTTTATCTCTTTTAAGAGAACTATCTTGTATATAGGTGTGCAAGATAAGCTTAAAAGATAATCATCTACTACTTGGACCAAAATAAAAAATTATTAGCTAGATGAGTTTTGGTTTGAATATGAGAAATAAAGCTGTTAGATAATGCATAATAGGGGAAATGTCATATATTAAAGTTTAGGATTATGCATTGTAGGGGGAGAATAAGTTCAAAACCTCTTACCAGTGATCAAATATTAATCGCTCACACCCTAGATCTTTTTGATTATGATAAAAAGGGGGAGAATGTCATGACTTGTTGTATTTGAGGGAAAATGATATAAAGAGGGGGAGAAGGAAAAACTGAACTTTTAAAATTTTTGAATGAAGATGTAGACCAATCTTAGCAAAATGAGCTATAAGGAAACAAACTTTCATATGCTTATTGAATAAGATAGATAGAGGGAGTTTACTTAGTTCATTAGCACTATTTTTATTAGTGTAAGTCATCAAGTTTTATCATCATCAAAAAGGGGGAGAACATTGAACATAAGGGTTTGGTTTTGATGATTAACAAAACTTATTAATAACTTGGATTAAGCTAACAACATCATATTGTTCAGATTTTTGGATTTAGAAGAAGCTTCAAACATGACGTAGACAAGTTTAGATGAACATTCAATGGCTTTGGAGGAAGCTTTAGAAGTTTAGAAATAGTTGTTGGGTATGGGACCCACAAGCACCCTTTAAGTCCACCCCACGTGCAACAAAGGGGGGACCTGCACATGCCGACAGGAGGCTTGACTGCTCCACTTGCCAAGGCACTATGCCTTGCAAAGCCCCTCATGCCCATTGGCTACACAAGATATGTCCAGGATTTGTGTTATTAGGATATATGGATTAAGTCTCTATTCCCTGATAGCTCAAGCTTTTGGGAGAACTAGTTAAGGGACTCGATCCTAAACTTAGTATCAGAGCAAGGTTGCAGGTTCGACTCCTAAGGTAGTTATTGGGAGGAAATTGTTGGGTATGGTACCAACAAGCTCCCTTTGAGTCGACATGACATGGAATAAAGGGGGGACCCGCACATGTTGATAGGAAGCTTGATCGCCCCACCTACCAAGGTACAATGCCTTGCAAAGCCCCTCATGCCCATCAAATGCATAAGATATGTTCAGGCTCTGTGCTATTAGGATATATGGATTAAGTGTCTATTCCTTAATAGCTCAAGCTTTTAGGAGAACTGGTTAAGGGGTAGTATGCTATCATAGGTAATCAAATTTAGAACCTTGCTCCAATTAAATTACTTGTAGTAGTGTAAGTAAGGGTCGATCCCATGGAGAGTATCTAGTTTAGTTTTATACAATATGATCAAAAATGGGGGATTTCGAGTATAAAGAAAGTAATATTGTAAAAGAAATCTATCAAAGAAAAAACCTTGGTTCAAATCAACATCCACCATTAGAATCTCATAACTGATCATTTATACAATTATAAATCAATTCATACTTTGAATATCCACCATTCAAATTATTTTTCTTATCTCTCCTTTGACATAGTTAATTAGAAACTAGTGTTTAAATTAACCCTAACTACTAAATAACCCCAGACCAGCACTAAAGGTTTAATCTAATAGCAGCTTTAAGATTTGTAGAGATTGGTGAAGCTAAACAACATAAGCACCAATGTTTGTATTTAATTTAGTCAAATATTCTTCCTAAGATTTAATAACTGTAACAACAGCAAATTATTAAACCCTAGTTGCTTCGTAGATAAGAGTAATCAAACAATTATGAATTTGATATCTAATCTAGCAATAGATTGTAATGAATAGCAAACTACTAGTCCTAGTAATTAAACACAACAATCATGAAAATAAGCATAGAAGACTATTCAATACTCAAAGTATGTCTTGAACAATTAAGACAAATTAGATCTCATAGTATATTGATTCTGAGTCTTCTATCTCTTTAAACCAAGCATAAAAGTTTAGCCACGCAAGACCATTAAATCATAAAGAAAATAAAATACAAAAGAGAGAAGAAGATTCTTTATCAAAAGCTGCCAAAAAGTCCTCCTCAAACCCTCACAAAAGAACCACTAAAAATCCTAGGGAACTGCTATTTAAAAAAAGCCAGAAATACACAAAATTCACAAAATCTGCAGAATCCAAAAAGTATTGGCCAGACACTGGTACCACCAGCGCCACCATGCAATCCAATGGTCTGGTGGTTGAAGGGGTGTTGGCACCGACAGCACCGTTTGGCTGCCTCCGGTGCTACTTTTCTCCTTTGCTTCTCCTTTGCACTTTATACTTCCTTTTGCTTTCTTCCTCTTAGTTGCCCTCGATATAGTCTTTATCTCTCAAAACTCCCAACATGAAAGTTGTTTAACTTTTTCTTGTGTTTTGAGAATATCTTTAATCATCTCAATCAGAGGTCAAATGAGAAATTTATGTCCAAAATATGGAGTGATGCTGAAGTTGTCTAAAATATTTCAATTGACTTCCTTTCAGAATTAACCACTCCAATTGTCTCCTAAATCAAAATTTAAGAATAATGAGTATATTTAGGAATCAAATGGGCGTAAAAGATTAAGGGAATAAAATATGATATTTTTCACTCTCATCAAATTCCCCCACACTTAACTTTTGTTCATCCTCGGGCAAAATTTAAATTCTCTCTCTCCTAAAGGAACATCAAGGTTGCAATTATCATAAACAAAGAACAACTAAACTATTAAAAACTCATAACACTTCATGAAAAACTTATTCTTACACAACTTACAATAACTCAGTAAGCATTCTCTCTTGAAGATGGATTAAACTAAACAAGTAGAACCCTCATGGAAATAAGCACTCTACTCTCATGTGTTTGAAAGGTATATGTCCTATTCAAATTTGTTCCAATGAAAATGATCTACCATAAGCTTGCATATCTTCTCATTCTCCATCACTGGGATCATAAGCAAATCATGAATCATAAGGACTTTTCACGAGTTGTAATGGGGTTTAGGGTAAAGGTGAGAAATATTTGGGAATGTAGCTAAAAAGCTATTGAAATTAGTGAAGCACAAATAAATCAACTCAATATCAAATATATAAGACATGTAGAGCCAGTTGTTTTATCTAACATCTTTCACCTTTGAATACATAATATATAAACATACCCTTTCCCTTAGAATTTTGATATTTTCTTTTTCATTTTACTTTTTCTTTCACTTTGAAATTTTTTTTCAATTTTAAGAATAACAAGATGTTCTATTTCACTAATCATAGCCATTCCATAAATTTTGATACACTCATACTTTATTTCTTATACACCCATACATAGCACAATGATAACCCATGCTCCACTATATTTATGGCTTGGGTAAAGATATTATTTTTTGGGTTCCAAGCTTGTAACATAGGTTCACAATAAAAATCTATAAAGCTCAAAGCGGTTCAACAAGACGAAAAATTAATCACAAGGTAGGCTATTTGGCTCATGAAGTTCAAAACAAAGAAGGGCTCAATTTGTTCATGCATGCATGTATCAATGTGATCTTAAAGAGAATTAAGGCAAGTTCTAGAGAAACAAATCCATGAAAGAATATCTCTCATGAAGAAAAAGAATAAGACTGATGTGGATGTGTCAGTCTAGAGGTTCAAAATCTCACTAGCTTTTGTCTACAAAATTTAGTCATCACCATTCTCAAGAAAAATAACTGAACCAAGCAATTGCAAATTGAAAGATTACTTATTCAATCATGTTATAAAATTTTCAAGCTTAGTTGAATCTTGTTCATAAATCCTCAACCTCAAATAATTAAAAACTACCAAAATAAAGGGTAAAACTGACTCTCTCTCAATTTTTTTTTTCAAAAATAAAAGCAAAGATAAAAATAAAAATATAGAAACACAACCTAAACCTAGACCTAAATCCCCTCCCCCACACTTAGAACTTACGTTGTCCTCAATGTAAGGTCAAATGCAAAGAAGATACAAAAATAACCATAATATAAATGTAAAAATAAGAAGGAAATAAGAAAAAAAACACAAACTCCCCTTGGGTTGCCACCATAGCAGCACTTTTGTTTATAGTAGTTATCTTGACTCACTAATTCTTTTTTCAATCTGGAGCAATTGTAAATTGGAAATAATGATGCATGCATATAGATGGGTCAATTCTTTTAATATCTTTCATTATCCAACTGATAGCCCTCTTATGTTTCTTAAGAACTTGCACAAGTCTTTCTTATTTTAATGCACTAAATTATTGGAGATGATCACTGGCAAAGTTCCTTCATCTCTAAGGAACATGTACTTGAGGAGATTGGGAAGAGGCTTCAAATCTGGAATGGATGCCTACAAAACAGATGGTAAAATGCTATTGTTAGAAACTAGTAACTCAATGTAAGGATCATTACTTGATTTTGGTAACTTCGGAAAGTCATCCAATGCTGCAATAGTTTCTTACAAATCAATATTCAAAGGTAACAACTCATTCTCCTTCTCAAGATGTTTACTAATGGCAATTTCCAATTCATCTTTTCCATAAAGCTTAAAAACTTCCTATACACAAGAATCAACCACATCAATGGAGTAAACAGGATCATCATCATCTGGATATTTCATGGCATCATAAATGTTAAATTTAACAATTTCATAATCAAATTCCATGGTAAGTGTGCCACTGTGAACATTTATCTAAGTTTTGGATATTTTTAGGGAGGGTCTTCCTAATAGAATAAGAGTAATTTGATTACCATTCTCCATATCTAGCACATAAAAATCAGTAGGGAAGACTAAATCATTAACTTGCACAAGAACATCTTCAACTACACCTTTAGGATAGGCATTGGATCTATTAGCCAATTGAATCATAACACCAGTCTTATTTAAAGGTCTAATTTTCAAAGAAGCATATAAGAATAAGGCATAACATTAATGGAAGCTCCTAAATATGACATGGCCTTTTCAAGTTTGATGTTACTTATAATGCAAGGGATAGTAAACATACCTGGATCTTTATATTTTGCAGGCAGTTTTCTTTGAATGATTGTAGAAACATTCTTTCCTACTCTTACCTTCCCTTGAAGTTTCTGTTTACTCTTTCTTATACACAATTCTTTCAAGAATTTAACATAATGAGGTACTTATTTAATGGCATCAAAAAGTAAAATGTTTACCTCGCATTTACAAAAAGTTTCAAATAGATCTTGATATCGCTCAATTTTTTGAGATTCTGCTAAAGCCTCAGGAAAAGGTGGTATCAGCTTATATTCAAAAAGAGGTGAAAACTTACATTAAATTACTTCATTATCCTTAGGAATGTCTTTGTTTGTAACAATGCCTTTCCATTTTGGTTTGCCCCATTGGTGTAGGAGTTGCTTTTGCTGAAATTTCAACCTCTTTACCACTCCTCAAAACAATTGCACTCACATTTTCTCTTGGGTTCACCACCATTTGAGAAGGTAATTTTCCTGAACTTTGTGTCTCTAGCCGATTGATTGTGGTTGTCATCTGACTTATCTGGTTTTCCAAACTCTATATACTAGCCTTTGTCATCTATTGGAATTATAAAGTGTTAGAGGCAAAAGACTTAACAATGTCTTTTAAGGACATACTAGAGTTAGAATTTTGTCCTTGTTGTGGTCTAGGTTGATATGGCTACTTGTATTACTAGAAATTCAAGCGATTTTGAGTTGTGGGCTGATTTACTTATGGGTTCTTATAGCTGAAATTAGAATGATCCCTCTATCTTGAGTTGTATGTGTTAGAATGAGGATCATACTTCCTCTATGGTTGTCCAAAAAAACCACCCATCGCATTCAGTTGCTCAGTAGGTTCTTCTTGAAGAGTTGGGCATGCATTAGTTGGATGCTCTACCACCAAACAAATTCCATAAACCTTTGTTGTCTACATATTTCCTATAGCCAATTGACAAATAAGAGAAGTTAGCCCTGCAATCTATTGTTCAAGGGAGGAAACACTTATCTCATTAATATGCTTGGATACTGAGTCAAGCCTATGGCCAAATTGCTGTGAGTTGGCTACTATTTTTACAATCAAATTCCTTGCAGCTTTAGGAGTTTTATCCACCAAAGCTCCTCTGCTAGCAACATCAATCATGCTCCTTTCAGTAGGGAGAAGTCCCTCATAGAAATACTAGATGAGTAACTGCTCACTGATTTTATGATGGGGACAGCATGAACATAATTTCTTGAAACGCTCCTAATATTCATATAGGGATTCTCCAATATGTTGTCTCATAACATAAACTTCCTTCCTAATGTCGGCTGCCCTTGAAGTTGGAAAATATTTGATGAGAATGCAAAATGTCATATTTTATTCTCCTAATACTTCATCTTTTGCACACATTTGATTCCTAAATATA
>JAYJMB010002602.1:0-15092 GCA_036873735.1 Pouteria campechiana
GTCTGATCAGTTTCCTCCAACACTAATCTTTTTGAGTTTCAACTAATCATGGCCTCTTTATTTATTTATTTTTCTTGATAAATTCCTCATTTTACCTCAGTACAATTTGCTGACATCGGCCAGCCTATGGACGCGAGGGATTAACCCCTCATCCCAGAAGAGTGCCCACGTGTAACGCATCCTCCTGCGACTACCTGTCCCAATCCCAAGGCAACGCTAAATATCGGCGACGTGCTGCGTCTTCTTCTCTCTTGTTGTGCACTCTCTGTGATTATCGTTGTCTGAAAAGAAACAGGTAAGCTTCCGGGAACTTCTTCATGGCCTCTTTCAACTTCTGCTTAAGTCTTCCTTTTCAATTATTCTTTTCCTAGGGTTTTTTTGATTAATGTTGGTGATTGTGTTATTTGCATGACGAGCTAAGGTTTTTGTTCTCTGTTTGGAGGAGGTTAAGTCGGGTTAGATTTTTGAGAAATTCGGGCTCATGTGGAGGATTCGAATGAGCATCTAGTGCTTTGAATTTTCTACTTAGGTTTTTCCTGTGAATGGTTCGAGGTAGGGTTTTGGGAACGACGTGTGATACATGCTGTTGGTAACAGGTCTGGAAGATGACGCAGCTGGGGCTTTTGGATGTTCTCTGTTGTTTTGATCCTTTGAGCTTTGGGTCGGGCCTAGCTGACATTGAGTGTTATGTGCGGAGGTAGTCTCGGGCAGAGGAATGGAATCGATCGCCGGCCTGGCTTGTTGGCGCCAGTAGTTTTGTTCGTGATGTTTATATTAAACTGTTTGAGAAATCATCTCATCCCAGGTCTTCATTAGAGGTCATGCAGTTTGGGAAATCTGATATGTATGGTGACAGACCAGTGTTGGTTGATTATAATTGGTGATGTAATAATGCTGCTGATGGGTATGCCGTCTTTGATGCAATAACTAGGCCAATTGTAATGAAAACTGCCTCAATGGTGAGGGCAGGTGCACCGCCTAATGCAACGGCAAGGCATACCTAATGAATTTAATAAAAACTTCCCTGTTTGTATGTCTGGAGGCGATTGCTAGAATTTTGGCATGACAACCCTGGTGCATTAAGGACTTTGCAGGTGCTTCTGGATGGTGCTTTGGCTGCACATTGATTAATATTCTTTGGTTCTTTTTTTTTTTTGTGTGTGTGTGTGTGTGTGGATCTTTAAAAAATATTTTTTATTCTTGCACAATGCCTTATAGCTTGATTTGCTTTGATTGCAATTTAAATACTTACGAATTATGATACAATTCTTCACTTTTTAGCATTTTATTTAGACAGGATTGCATCCTACAATTTTGTTATTTTGTTAATTTGTTCATCCTTGTCCACATTGAACCAATTGATTTGTAGGGTGATTGGAGATATCCGAGTGATTAATTTCCCCTTCAGCATCCATGTTTTAAACTTTTTATTTTCAATTTTCATCTTCATTAGATGGTTGGTCGTTGCTACAGCTGAAATCACATCAAGTTTCAAATATGAGGATCCTTGGCATTGTAAATGCCTGGCTCTGTTTCAGCCCATGTGCTTTTTTTTTTTTTCCATTGTTGCATGCTGTAGTATCAGATTACAATGTAAATCA
Organism: Pouteria campechiana; assembly: GCA_036873735.1. Classification (NCBI taxonomy): domain Eukaryota; kingdom Viridiplantae; phylum Streptophyta; class Magnoliopsida; order Ericales; family Sapotaceae; genus Pouteria; species Pouteria campechiana. Next base: position 1,602 of record JAYJMB010002602.1, read on the forward strand.
GCATTTTAAGAGTCTTTAGTAATCCTTAGCGTAACATGAGTGTTAACTGTGCTTTTTCTCTGAGATCACAAAAAATATATAGTTTTAATATAAGATTGCAGATGGGGCAAGAGCTTGTAAGTTCAATTTATGTGTCTTTGAGGGCTTTATGACTGTAGTGTTCTGAATAATTTTTTACTCCTTTATGCCGCTGTTCTTGATTGTCACCACCAACACCATCATCACTGTTCTTGATGTGTGTAGAAAAATATTTTAATGGCTTAGTCAATATTGGGCGTATCAACTCATCCATTTGCTGCATTTTTGTTCCAGTGTGTGTATGGTTGGCCATCAATCACGTGTGTGAGAATAGGCTGTAAACACTACCTATATAAAAGGCCTAAGTCATTTTTGCTTTATGTTAAGTGTAGCCAAATAGCATCTTTTCCACTTGGAAGTTTTAATCTTGGAATAGTGGGGATTTATTAGAAATTTAGGATGATGACAGGATACAGCAGTAACTTGACGGTTGATGCCATGACCTTGCAGACTGATTGGTTCAACGAAGACGGAGAATAAAAATCTGAAAAAAAAAAAATGATTGTTGCAGCTAGTGTTGGAAAATTGTATGTATAGTTGTGAGAGCCTGAGAAGGCAGTTGGTTGATAAAAAAGAACCATTCTACAGTGAGCAAGGCACTGTATTTCAAGTTTAAAACGATTGCTGTTTCATGCCAATTTCTGGTAATTGAAAGGATTGAGTAGTTCATTTGTTTTTTGAGAGATTCTGATGCGTCCATTCTGGAGTTTCCAAGATTAACTAAATGCTGCACTTGCACCCGAACTTGGAGTAATTTTCAACACTTGTTTGTAGATTCTAAGAACACTAGCACTGGTGGATTGTTAGTGGCTTAGCAGTCAAATAAATCCTTAAGAAAAAGACGAGGAGGGGAGGGTTTTGGTGTGGGCTCTTTTTGTTAATCCTTGCAGTCCAGAACATATCTGTCATTAATCTATATTGTCCATTCAGTGGACACCTTGTGGTTGGTACCTTTTTCTCCCCATTCTTATATATCATGTTAAACTATGATTCATAACTTAGAAGCTTTCCTTTAATTAACATATCTAGAAGCTGAATTTGTCTTAATTCATGGGCCTTTTTTAATTAACATATCTAGAAACTGAATTTATCTTTTTTACTAGTCATTTTATACTTCGAGAAAAACCTACCTACTGATCTGTGTTGAAACTTGAATGTTGTTATATGACTCAGTTGATTAGCAAAATTACAAAAGTTGAAACATGGGGAAGAGAAAGTCGCGAGCAAAGCCTCCTCCTAAGAAGCGGATGGACAAGCTTGATACTGTCTTTAGCTGCCCCTTCTGCAGCCATGGAACAAGTGTTGAATGCCGCATGTAAGTTTGAACTATGTTGATGTTCAAGAATTTCCAACACACACAAACACACACAGCAAAAAAAGAAAAAGAAAGAAAAGAAAGGAGGAAACTATGGTAATGTTTACCCAATTACGACTTAGACTGAACAAAAAGTGCAGTTCAGTTTGCCCCTTGTTCGTAGTTGCAGTGCTGTTTTACAGAAAGAACTATTTAAGTTTTTCAATAAAAAAAAACACCGTGATGTAATTTTTGGTTTTTTGATTTGATACTATGTTTTAGGTGGACATGATGGGAGGGAAAAACAGATGCCATTAGTCATTTCTAGCAACAACTGTTCAAAGATCCTAGAAAATATTCTAAGCCATTAAAATTGTAGCATCTATTCTAGATAAATGTATACTAAAGTAGATTGGTTTGATAGTCATATTGACAACTGATAAACATGCTATGGATGAAAATTTGCTCAAATAATGATATATGAACCAATGTTATAAAAACTGTGCCTGACAAGCCAGCATGACTGGTCAACTGGGAACTAGACCCTGGCTTGCCTGGTCTGGTAAATTCCTTTTTTCTTTTTTCAAAAAAAAAAAAGGAAATTTTTATCAGTACAATTTTGCTTTCTTTTTATTATTTAAGGTTTTTATATAAAATATTTTTGACCAGTTTAAACTTGATGGACTGGACAGTTGAACTGTTTCAATCTGGAGTGGATGTGTGACCAGTTCAATTTATGGTCTAGTTCTGATAATATTGTGGTGAACTGAGTTTAACTTGAATAGGTAATTGGACAAATCAGTGGCAGAATTAAATGAGTGTTCTGTGAATTACAAAATTTATAAGCATTGAATTGCAAACTATGATTTGAATCCAAACTAATCAAACTGCAGTTACATAACTACGCTTATGATTGATTTGCATATCCATGTTCATTTCTCAACTGCGCAAAGTGGATATCTTTAAGATCATATTTTCCTCTGGAGTCTTGGTTTTATAGGTTTGTCTTTAGCCAGATAACTTATCTACTTCCATTTTATCAGAAAGACTGAATTACATTACTCTCTTTCTAGTGATATGAAGAATTTGATAGGCGAAGCTACATGCAGGATTTGTCAAGAGAGCTTCAGTACAACTATCACTGGTAAGTAAATAATCACTTTTTGCAACAAACTTGTAACTCAACCATCTTCAAAAGATAGTGCTGTAGGTACATTTGTTTTGCCATTTGCTTCTTTAAAAGAAAGTAGATGTTGTGGATATACCCTAGAAATCATATCAGTCGGATTAACTCAACATATTGCTGTTGACTTGAAAAAGAATGGTCAAGTCAAAGGAAAATGGCAATCGTCGATATTCAATAGCCATATGCACCATAATAGCATACATGGATGTCCAATCGTTCCTTTTTTAGCTCGATTCCATACCGTGGGACTGCCACAGTGGTCTTGAGTCCATTGACCTAACTATGATGCTCATAATATGAATGCCTTTTTCTGTTCTTTGGCAGTTTTTGATGCTCTTGCTGACCCTTTTTTATTTATTTGTTTATTTTCATTTTGCAGCTTTGTCAGAACCCATAGACGTGTAAGTTTCTCAACCTTTGCCTCTCTGGTATGTAGTTATAGGTTTAATATCTGTGCGGTTTTTTTATTTGCAAAATTTCATTCAACAGGTATAGCGAGTGGATCGATGAATGTGAACGCGTTAACAATCTTGAAGATGAGGCTGCCTAAATCATCCGAGGAATGCGCTGCAGTCGTCTTAAGCACCAGTTGAAAATGCGACTGTTGCTTCTGCGCATTTTCTTCGTGACTTAAGATGGTGAAGCCTATAGGTTTCGTACAGGGAAATTCATATATATACACACACTAGTTCCAGGAAAAAAAGTGGTGTATAAGTATTGCCTAAGCTAAATTGGGTCCTGATAGTATTTCCATTACAAAGCTGATGATATTAGCCAACGTTCATGACATTGTATTAATTTTGCAAAAATGTTTCAAATTACCGCATAGGCTTTTATCAATGGATTTGTATCGTGGATAGCTGTTTATTTGTGGAGGCTGTGCTCTGTTCAGATATAATTTTGATAGCTAAGTTGTTTGGATAGAATCAGGGAAAACTGTGGAATTGGACAATGCTAAAGATGTTACTATTGTTTGCTTTCTAATGGTTGGTTTCGATCCCCGTTTTGCAGCGTGTGCGCGTTGCAAGTGACACTGCAAATCAGTTTTTACCATTTGGCTGTCGTTGTCCGGTAACCCTCTCTGTCAAATGTAAAAGCATTATCTAATATCAGTGTCAGTATAGCGAATCATATATACATTACCAGTATGTTTCGCAGTTTGGCTGACGCAATGTTTCTAGCTGTGTCGTTTGTCACAGTAGTTCCACCTGGATCAATGACATTCAGACGTCATGGCCATGTTGAATTGTTAGCGATGCTAGTCGGCACACTGTGATACCCTACTAGGCGATAGCGTGACGGCCAAGAAAAGAATTTTTCTGGGCAATTGAATTCCTATGACGACCATTTTAGATGCTTTTGCCCTTCTAGTTGGCCATCGGTTAAATCTTTGCAAATGATCGTTACGTGTCGTCTATGATGGTTTGCTTGAGCCTAAGGCTACAGTATGATAGCCTATCATGATGAAGTTGGTGGAAGAGTCAACAAGAGTAGCCTAGCAGACAGCTAAAAAAGCCGCGTGCATTGGGTGAGTTTGCGACGCAGTCAGATCCATGGATGAGTCAGTGGCAGCTTAGACGAGCTTAGCATAAAAGTGAAGATAGCAAGCTTCGCTCCAAAACCCTTGAACCGGGCACGAGCCAAGTTAAAATCGTTTAATATATCATATTGCCTACACATAACGATAAAAGTATTTATTTATGCAGAGATGAAAGAGCTAGACCTAAGCAAATGCAAAGCCAGGTTCTTTACCTAGTCATAATGAACCTGAGCCAAGCCCAACTTGAGCGTAAGTCCGGCCAATGGACTTAAAAATTGAGTTCAATTTTTGTTAAGCTGAGGGAGCGGACTAGTACCACTAGGTTCAGACGCCCACTGTTGTGAGTGTTACCTGGTAAATATAAAGTTGATCACGTCGGCTGCCCTACATGTCGGTACGAATGTTCATGTCCTAAACGTTCGTCCCGCTGTGGTCCACATGGACGTTTGATTGCCTGCCTATGAATTTGCGCTGGCCCGAATCTTTGGCCAATCCACCCTGCTGTTTGATTTGGATGGCGTAGGTACAACCGGTTGTCCGCACAGTTTAATTTGAAGAAGTGGATGCCAGCTGACGAGTTGATCATCAGACCAAAGAGAGATGGCGTGTTCTCTTAAAAAGGTTGGTTACAGCAAATGGCTTACGACCTTTCAACTGAAGAGTAGATGTGCTAAATTTATCAGGGCTGCGTTTCTCCATTGTGGAGGTCTTTCTTTCCATGGAGCATGGGGTAGCTTCTTCACACTTTTACCAACGGACCACATGCATACCAGCTATTCATGGTACCGTAGACTCCTCGTCGCTTTACCCGCGTACATCTGAAAATCAGGAAAGTAAGGGGTGTGTTTGGACAGTAGGACTGGGACCCACTGCAACGGTTCGCTGCAAAGGGTAAATTTGGTGCGGTACTGGAACTGATTTGTGGTAAGTGGCATCCAATCCGTCTGTAGGCTGTAAAAGTAACTTGCTATCCTCTTCGGGATTGACCTGTGCCGTCCGTTACATTCCATCTGTGAAGCGGAAGCATGGGTGGCCACACGAATGGCTCATTTATATAACCGACCGCCAAGAGCAGGCATTTGGTCTCGCCACCCATGCAGTTTAACACAGCATGCTGGCCACATCGCCGTATTTCAGGCTATTCATGAATCAGAAGCGTGAAGATCAGACTGCAATGTGAAGCAATGTTCTCCGCACCGTTTGATGAATCATCCGGTTTAGGTCCGATTGGTTAAGCCGTTGGTTCAAACAGTTTTGAGACAAGATGAGCGGGATGGTGGGAGAGAGTTGGGTTGCCGTGCTACGGCTGATGACCGGTTAATGGCAATAGGAAGCGATGAAGGGGGGCTGCTAACCAGTGGTAGGGAGATAGAGCCAGGGTTGGGATTCGAGATATCTTCTGGATAAAGAAGGAGATGAAGCTAAGCACTAGCTGCTCCAACTTTTGCTTATTATTATTATTATTATTTATAAATATCTTATATCGAAATATGGTTGGAAAGATTTTCACGGTCCAACCATTCGGTGTAAACTGATCAAACCATTTTTTTCAAATTAAGAGCAAGATGGAGATCAAACAACCCTCTTGGTCTGACAGTGACATAAATCAATGTTATCAGACCGCTCGATCCGGGCCAGTTTGGTTTAATAGTATTTTTTTTTAATTTTAATATTTATAATAAAAAAATAAATTAAAATAATATAGCATTATAATAAAAGATCTATATATTTAAATTAACATCTATAATTTAATTCTTCTAAAATAAAATTGTTCTTGGGTTATAACGGTGCTGTCGGACCGTCAACTGGACAATTGACCGGTTCAATGGCCGTTCGGTTCTGATTAGACCGGGGACGATACGGTTTATAAAATACTGAGGTGAAGTCAAGTCGTGCCATGATGCCCACGTGAGTTCTCTGACGATTTCTGAGTTTGTTTACATGCACAGAAACAGCAAATGACGTCGCCTAAACGCTCGCATGACATGACTTCGATTCTCAAACGCCCTGCTTACTTTTTTATAATTTTGGCAAACAAAAATATATTGCCCGTCAATATAATCAAATTAATATATAAGAACAAAAACCAGTGATTAAACGTCTATGCGAATTTAATAATCCTTTGGAAGTATTTTTTTTGTGTCGTTTATTTGCTTTATAAATTAATATTTAATTTTCACACTAATTTTGTGAGTTGATATATTTTCTAGTAGCTGAAAATTGCCGAAATCACCTACGAAGAACCCCTGAGTTCTTATGCGAGCGACGATAAATGACGTAGGGCCACCTTTGCTGTCGCTATCCGTCCAGGCTGCTGCGGAGATTCTGCTGTCTCTTCCAAATGATACTCTGCCTTAAGTAACTTTATACTCGGTCCCCGCTAGTTAGACAATGAGCGTGGATCAATTCATATAATCTGCAAGGATAGAGGAATAAATTCAATCAAAATCTCCAAATATCTCTCTATTTCTCCCTCCCATTCTTATTGAGATAAGACCATTCGATCAGTCTTCTTCATTCAGAACGGTCAATTATGACACGAACGAGAAATAGAGCCAAATTTTGGCTCGCGGTAAGCGCCAAGGTTAAGAATATCTTGAACTTTTTAACGCTTGAAGATTTCCCTTGATCATACATAGTGCATCATCGATCATGATGTGGCAGAGCAGCAAAGTGGGTAAGACTCCTAAAGATGTCTCTGTCATGGATTTGCCTGCCAAGTCCTCCTACATCCACACGCACGTGGCAGTTGTACGAAAATCCAGACCGTCCGCATCCCTTGCCGCGACGCTGATTTGAATCCAGCTCAAACTTTTATATTTCTTGGAAATATTAACCGCGGTAATTTGGAACAATGATTATTCTTCTCCCGACCATTGATGTAGCGGAGACTCGAATTGGACGGCCAAGATTGCTTGAGGACAGCGACACGACACTTTGGAGTGTCCTCGAATGGCGACTTTGCAAAGAGGGTAATTCATCGTCTGGTACAACCCACCAACGGCAAGAAAGGTGTTAAATGCCACTGAAAGTTTCAGATGGGGGTGTTAAATGCCAAACGGTCCTCAATGCTTCTCTGCTTTTCTTTTAAGCTTAATATGATATCTTAGCTATCATAACAGTTCTTTTTTATATTATTATTTATATTTATAATTTTTTTTATTAAAAACCTTAAGATTATTCTTAATTTACTTTTCTAATATACTCTCCTTTTTAACGCACGTGGTACACAAATTTTTGTAAGCTTCTCATACTTAATTGATAAAATCTAAACCATGGAATTTTTTTTACATTTCAAATTAAATATGTCAATAAAGAAAAAGAGGCATAAGCTATTTATATTAGCTAGTAAAGAGAAAATTTACCAAAATATAATTAATATATAATGCTTATTTCTAGATTTGATTAAAATGATAAATAATAAAATATTTATAATAAGTTTTACAAATATTAATTGTTAAATGTGTTAATTAATTTATCTTGCCTAAAAAGATAATACAAGTGTTTGTACGGTTTTTATTTTTTTGTTATATTTGTACCGTCCTTTGTGCTGAGCTACCCAGCAGACTTACAAGATTGCATTGAATGTGTCGCTTTATTTCTTTTTAAAAACCATGCAACTCTTTTAATGGCGAAACGTACAACGTTTGCCCCTCTCCAAAACTGACCACTCTTCTCCCGGCTTTATCCCAATATGGCCCCCCAGTAAAAGGGTAGACTGAAGAGGTAAGAAAACACTTTTGTCCCGCGAACCAAAAATACCCCAAACTTGTTTTCTGTGTGCTATTTCAAGGTCTCAATGCGCGTGCATAGGGCCATTGTCCTGTTTGCCATTTGGGGTGTCTTAGGGGATTGGTGAGTGCAGCGTAATTGGAAAGAAATTCTCGCTTTTGAAATGACAGTTAGCCAAATGGTGAAATGGTAACTCTACCTTAACATGGAACCGCATTTGATTAAAAAAAATAATAAACAGGCCTGGAACTTCGTTTGCCAAAATCATACCAATATTTCTTTTCTCGATTCTATCAGTACTTAATTATTGTATTTTTGCTAGATCTGGATAATTACCACTCTTAGAAATATAGCAACTTCATGGAAAAATTCAAAATTCTTTCAAAATATTTCTCATATATTAACTTCCTAAAATTTGTTCTAAAACGAAAATATTGTAGCATAAACCGCCGTCAAGTTTCTGCCACACAGGATCCATGTTGAAGATGAATGCAAGATGAAAACATATGGCATGAGCTCTTTATCCAGTGTCATCATCATCGAGATAAAAAGTCTACATTATCTAAGTAACATCTGTAGATAGATACGGACGGTTTTTGTGAAATACTTTTAATACATGTACCGCAAAACTGCAGGGGAATCAAGTACACAGAGCCTCATTTTCAAAGCTGCAGAAAATTACAGCCACGTGCATTCTACCGTTTTAAAAGCAAACCCACCCATGAAATACGAGGGAAGAGTAATTAGAAACAATATATGAAGATTAAGGAAAACCCATTCAGAAGAGTCTCTGGTAGAGTCCCCAAACACCCAAAAATCCCACCAAGTTGCCTGAAGTGTAGATTACATAGGAAGCTCTAGAACTCTTCAATGGTTGAATGCTGTTGATCCCACAGACACCAACGCCGAGCTTCAACCCTTCCAACCCTTCAGACCTATTCAAACACAGTCCTGGATTCCCACTCAAATCCAAATTCCTTCCCAGTCTCCTCAAAAATCCAGCATCGAAAGGAACAACACCTCCCAGCTGGTTTCTGCTCAAATTCAAATGGTATATGTGGGAGAGGTTTCCGAACCCAGAAGGAATTTCGCCACTCAGCTTGTTGTTCTGCAAAGATAGGCTGCTGAGATTCAACAGCTGAGAGAAGCTTGCAGGAATTAAGCCCGAATAGCCGGAATTTGCGAGCCTCAGCTCTTGTAGCTTTGCCAGTTTTCCAAAGTCAGCTGGCAGTGGCATGAACATGGGGTTGTCATCCATGATGAAGTATTGAAGGCTTTGGAGCTTTCCCAGACCCTTTGGGAGCTTCCCTCTTAGCCTGTTGTTGCTGAGAGCTATAAAAACCAAGAGGCTGAGATTCTCCAAACTGTCTGGGACGCCACCCATAAGTGAATTTGAGCTCAAATCAAGCTTTTGAAGAAAGACCATCTGCCCAATCCCAGGTGGAATGGCTCCTGTTAGAGAATTGTAGCTCAAATCAAGGCCTACAAGATTCCTGAGGTTTCCTATGTGGTTTGGGATGCTTCCTGTGAGGAAATTGTAGCTCAAATCAAGATGTATGAGAGAGGACAAGTTACAGATTTCCACTGGTATCTTCCCATATAGCCGGTTCTGTGAAAGTGTGAGGATTTGTAGTGATCTGAGGGTGGAGATTTGAGGTGGAATTGGGCCAACAAGAGCATTGTTTGATCTGAGGCTAAACTGTTGAAGGGAAGTGTTTAATTTGTGGGTGGTCTGTGGGGGTATGGAGATGGTGGTTTTCATGTGTTTGAAGCAATTGAAGAAGAAAATTGATTGGAGGTATGGGAGATTGAAGATTTGGGATGGGAATGTAGCTGTTTTCTTGCAGGTTGGGTTAGGTGCTGTACCGAAATCCAACCTTGAGACATGGAGGCGGTTGTCATTACCTGGCTTGCATTCAATGCCAGGCCAGGAAGCGCCTGGAAGGCATGGATTTGGATTAGATACCCTCCATTTCCTATCAGATGACATGATCTCCATGATATCGAAGAGGGTGTCTAGTTCAAAAGAGTCCATGCTCATGGGTTGGAGGTTATGGGGATGGTTTTTCGCATGGGTGGGAAGAGAAGAGGAGAGAGAAAGCAGTATGAGAGACAGCACGCGAGGCAGAGTTGGAGGAAACATTGGATTTCTTGGAGAAAGAGATGTTGAGGCCGCTTGCCCCTTTTTTGAGCGTTTGCTAGTTGATGGAGAGAGCAAGAGAGATGTGACTGAAAAGATGGTGGGTCATGACATTGAGTGAGAGTTTGAAGACCAGGTGGGGTCCTAAAGATTGGAAAGGAAGACATGAAGGAATGGTATGGTTTGAATTAGAGGACCGTGTAGGGTTGGAAAGACGGGTAAGGGAGCCTTGAAAAAGTGGTTCGATGATAGGGAAGTTGGAAATAACAAGGAATTTTGTTGGGAGGATTAAAGAAAGGGAAAGCACAAAATAGCTAAAGCTAAGCACCCATCCAAGTGCAATTATACACTTTCATTTCTTCAGGGCCCAGGCAAAATGTCCGTATTTGAAAATGCATCTAGCTCGTTTTTACAACTTAAAACATTTTAATTTTTAAATTTAGAAAAAACAACTGGCCTATTAGCTCAGTTGGTTAGAGCGTCGTGCTAATAACGCGAAGGTCGCAGGTTCGAAACCTGCATGGGCCATTTAATTTTTGCTTTGTCCTCGATTGTTTTTTTTTATATTGACACTGGTGTTTGAAGTGTTTGACACAGGCAGCACAGGTGTTCGGCCTCTGATTAAGTGAACAGCCTGGGCCTGAAATCCAGCACCGAACAGCCGGGGCCTGAAATCCAGCACCCCTTCGTCATCAGCTAGGCCTGAAATCCAGCACCCCTTCGTCATCAGCTAGGCCTGACATCCAGCAGGCCTTCGGCATCAGTTAGGCCTGAAATATAACCATATACAACGGCGGGCTAACACGGCGAATGGACGAGCCAGATCACACAATAAGCGACGTTCCTCCCTGCAAAACAGTATTTTTAACACCGCAACAACAGGGTAAATCTGTAGCACGGGCATGTGAACAGTTGCTAATACTTCATTCTGGTCCAAAATCAATTGGTTTTGTCGCATTCTACCTCGGGCATGAATGCTTTCTTACATTCTACTGTATAAGGTAAGTTAAAGCACCGGTGCTCGTATCTTTACATTCATTAAAAGTTCACACAGGCAGACACGGAATACTGTGCGTGCTGTCGTCGTGCTCACAGTCAATGAGTCCGTCCTTCGCCATCACTCAAATTACCCATTTTTGAAAATCTTTCAACAGTACGTGTCAGCCAGTGAAGCCACACATATGGTATGAGAAATGCCAGCATATGGTTGCACAATTGATCATATATATGAAAGTTCCATGGAACTATATTTCTTTCGGTCCATACAGCTTACAACGCAGATGCGTGTGGAAATTAGAAATCGTACCTTACTAATCTTCCCAACATTGAGATGACATGTACGGACCTTAAAATGTAGAGGAGTGGGTGCAGAGATGAGCTTCCATAGCAAAATGTTGGCTGGAGTCTGGACCACTGAGGATCAAAGTTAAACTGACTAGATGAGGGTATGTGGGCCAACTGCAGGTCATCTTTCGGCAAATACGGGTCTGCTGTTTCCTCAAATTCGAGGCATGCAAGAGTAACCAGGTTGAAAATGCTCAAAACCCTTCCATCCAGACACCCACTTGCTACCTCTTCAGGTGGGAGGAAGACGCTCCTGAACGTGTCGAAACGCTTCTGCCCAAAACAGTGGATATGAATCAATGCACGTAGATGAAACGTCATCTTCCCAAACGGTGCATATGTTACTCTTTCCCATCTATAAATATGGGTGATGGGTTGTGAGGAAAGCAGGGAGTAAAAACGGAGGTTTTAGAGATATCTAAGCCATCTGGATTGTGCAACAAAGACATTTTCATTTTGTGATCTGCCTTGGACTCGTTGAGAGCAGGTGATGCATAGATTCGAGTTTAAGGAAAACAGGCGATCATAAGTAGGTATGCTTGCACTGCGATTACCTTCCATTTAAAGACTAACAATAGTATCAAAGCCTTTATATATCTTTCTTGGCTTGAGTGGAATGAGTTGATATGTATATATATATATATATATATATTGCCATTTTAACACTTAATTATGAGAAATTTGTGAATTTTTCAATAATAGCAAAATTTTTTATCTACCATTTATGGTCGATCCATTGGTACCATCATGTAGTGCTCTTTAAGGCGATTCCAACGACATATTATATGCAAAAAATAGATTTAAAATGGCTCTGTAAAATTGTTTGAAATTTTCAAATGAAATGAGTTTTCTAACGAATTGTCAGGCGGAAGAAGATGAAAATTTTACCCATTAGTCTCTGTAATTTTTAAATTTTGCAAAATGGACTGGGGTCAAAGTGCAAACATTACATAAGATTAGTATCTTTTTGTAATTTTAAAAAAGTCAGGGACATCATGCAAATTTCTATAAGTTAGGGGCAATTTTGTAATTTTTTAGAAGCTAGGAGTCTATTTGTAATTTTACAAACTTAAGCCAATGGGCCAAACGGGCTTACAGGCCTAGGCTTTGAGTCAAGTGGGATTAAACTATTCATGCCCTGTTGGAGCGAGCCCACAAACCAGGCCTAAGCAAAGTAGGTTCGCGGCAGTGGCTGGCGGTTTTTGGAGGCAGCAGTAGGCCGACGACCAAATTTTTTGGCAAACTCAAAAAGTTGCCTAAATAGTCATTTTAAAGATTTTTCGACCTTCTGAATTCATCCGTGGACTTAGATTTTCTAAATAAGACCTCTAAATATGATTTTTTATTTTTGTAATGATTAATCATGAATTTATGTCTATTTTTTTAACTTTGTGATAATGATGACTTCTATTAATGCATGTTTTTGGTGAGTGGGAGTATGTTGAAAGGATTATAGGGATTCTCACATACTTATTTATTAACTTCGTAGGAGTTTATTTTAAAATTTTCTCACTTTATTCACTTGATTAACATGCTTGATGCATATAAATAAATTCCTGGGTTGCTTAACTTTGCATATATTTATATGTTGATTTTATTGGAATAGATGTATGTAAATTGATGATTGTATGCATAATATGCTTTCTTTTTTTATGCATTTAATAAAAATATTATTAATTTATGCAATAATGTGACAAAATATGTTTTATGATATGAATAAGTGATGAAAAGAATAATTGATGTCTCATAAGTTACTTGAATAAGACTGTACCCATGGTAATTAAGACTCTTTGGGCGGATCTTAGTTAGATAAACAAATTTGATAAGAAAAATTATGAAATATGAAAACTCAAAATTGAATACATGTTAGAAGAATAGGAAATTAGTGATGTCCTAACAGTAACTATAGAGGATCTTCAGAAGGATGCTACTCCAGCTCAGGAAAATGCTACTCCAGCTTAGGAAAATGCTACTCCAACTCAGGAAAATGCTACTCCAAAACAGTTGAAGGCATATTCCAAACGACAAAAAACAAGTTCCCATGCTCACATCACGATGCTTAGCAACATGAGGAATAATCTTATGTTTGCTTTCACTAGGATTATTTCTGCCAAAGTCCTATGGGAGACTCTGAAAAATAAATATGACGGTAGTTCTAAGGCTTAACTTAGAAGGCT